>VMDO01024823.1:0-29121 GCA_007922755.1 Pedetes capensis | reverse complement strand
AAGAGATCTTTTGCCACAGCTTTTCCTAGAGCAATGCGTCTTTGGATTTCTTGACTGCTGCTTCCACGGGTGTTGATTATAGAGCCAAGCAAAGTAAAATCTTGGACAACCTCAATCTTTTCTCCATTTAATGTGAAGTTGCGTGCTGACCCAGTCGTAAGGATTTTTGTTTTGTTGATGTTTAGTCGTAACCCATAGTAGAAAGTTAAAAATGGGCTGGGGTGAAGCCCTGTGCTAGAACACTTGCAAAGTATGTGCAAGGCCATGTATTCAACCAAATACCACTAAATAAACAAATTAAATAAATACATAAAATGCTAAAGATGAAAAGCCTGCAGAGGTAGCCCTGTGGCATCCGATCCTGTCAGATCTTGGAAGCTAAGCAGGGTTGGGCCCGGTTAGTACCTCGATGGGAGACCACTTGGGAACACCAGAAGCTGTAGGCTTGAGAGAAGGACCTGGCAACCCCCTCCCAAAAATCAATCTGCCATTGAAAACCCTATGAACAGCAGAGAAGTACTGACAATAGTGTTTCCCCTGTTGTACAGAGGGTCGCTATGAGTCGGATATCGACTCGACAGCACCTAACAACAACAACAAAGATGAAAAGCACTTTCCAACTTCAAAACTAAATCATCTTACTATTCATCATTTGCTATCATCAATATTGTCTTCCCTCCATTAATATATCATTGCTAAAGTTGATTGTTCAGCAAAATAAAATTAAAATTAATTAGGATATTGTTGAAATCTTAATAATAATTCACTTTATATTTCTGAATACTTGAAATATGCTAAATATTGTAAACCAGACCTTCAAACCTGCAAAAAGTTGGGTTCCTGTTCCAGCAAGGGTTCAGTATGTGAAAATTAAGAGGGTTTGGGTTTGATTCAGGTTCGGGTTTAAAAATTTAATCCTATGTGTAGATAGGATTGTTTTTCAATTTTTAGATAGCTAACGGTAAACAAAACAAAACATTAAAAGATGGAGCCAAACCTAATTTTTCACCAGTTTCAGGTTCATGTTCTGGTTTCAGGATTCAAAAAAATTTTTTTAAATACTTGAACCAGATCAGGTTCAGGGTTGGAGCTTGGGTTTGGTTTAAAGCCCTGCTGTCCACACATAGGATTTAAATCCAAACCTAAACTGAACCCGAACTTACTAAATTTTAACGTACTGATCCCAAACCCAAACCTGAACTCTGTTACAGACATTATAGAAGCTGAAGGCATTGCTTGTTTCATTCACTTAGCAATAGTGGTCCTATTCTGCCAGGCTAGTTATTGTAAATATGAAGAAGCCTATAGTCTAGTGGAGAAACATATATCAACATGTATGCACAACACTCATTCACACAACAAATACTTTTTAGCACCTAGTATGTAGGAGTCATTGTTTCAAGGGCTGGAATTGCTCAATGAACAAATGTGGTAACTCCACGGTAGAAGTACATGCATGTAAGATCCACCAGAACCACAGAGGGGAACAAGAGAGTGTCTCACTGAGTAAGTACACTGATGTGAAAAGTGAAGGGTAAACAGAAGATTGCTAGTAAAGGAGATATGCATGGGGAGATGGAAAAACATTCTAGGGAGAGGAACATCAAGAGGAGGTAAAAAAGGAGAATAGGATATTTTCAGGGAATGCAAAGTAGTTTGGTAGTGCTGACTCACAAGTATGTGTCTTGGCCTCTCTAGCATTGGCTTGCCTGTGTCTCTCATCAGCTGCCCTCCTCCCCCTGCAAGCATCTGGTCACTGTCCCAGTGATGAGTCCTTTGCCCTCACCCTGCTTCCATTGCCAAGCCCTATCTAGGTGAATCTGGGTCACCAGAAGCCTCACATAGTTACCTCTGCTTGTCCTTAAAGACATGGCCAGACCCACTCACCTAATGTCAGTGATGTGTTATGTGTCAAAAGAAACAAAGTTTTCTCATTTTGAAATTCAGTAGAACAGTTCTGGATGCTGTTACATACACAAGATGCGCCCTTCAGGTGAACCTGCCATCAGAGTGACAGTACTTTCTGTTTGAGAAAAAAGTAAAACAAAAGGTCACCTGATCTTAGTCCTTTATGTCACACCATACTTCCTTCTACCTGCCACCCAAAATAAAAACAAGAAACACTACGATTTATTTATGTGTATTGAAGCTGTAGCTCTATGTGAAAAAGAGGGAAATGTTCTACTGCTCTATTTATATATAATGTCTGAATTAGTCTGTGCAGGAAAGTTCAGGGATTTGCATGTAAATTTCAGTATATTCACCATGTCTGTGCAACATCAGCTATGGGCTCTTTCCTTCTAAGGTGCACATTTTAAACTAGATTCTTTTGGGGTAGAGGGGAAGCATTGGGCCTCCCAACAACACCCCCACCACACTCCCCTTTCCATAGTCTGATTAGACAAAGTTTTTAGTATGAAAAAGTAAAAAGACCAAGAAACAAACTACAATAAAAAAGGTATGTGTGTGTGTGTGTGTGTGTGTGTGTGTGTGTGTGTGTGGTGTGGCAGATGGGAGAAGAGTAAAAATTGACATAATCATAAATTACATCATAAGAAGTCACAAATAACATGCAAATGAGTCTAGTTTTCTTCTCTATGATGCAGGAGATGGGGAGTCTTGAAAAAATATCAAGCAGAAGCATGTTCCACACATGACAGAGCTTGGAATGGGAGGGAGAGGACATCTAGAAATAGGAGGGTGGTACAGTGTGAGGAGACAAGGCAGACTGATGAGTGTCTGTAACCATAGGAACGGGGAGTAGATAACAATCAATACTTGTGAAAAAGAAATGGTGATTATCTGAAAGTAGAAGAAAGACTAGTCGGGAAGGGAAAAGGGTTGGGGAGAGAAAGGAGGGCAAGAGAAGGAATTAGGGAGGGTAGATTCAAATGAAATATATGTATATGTGTGTGTGTGTGTGTGTGTGTGTATATATATATATATATATATATATATATATGTATGTATGTATGTATATGGGGCTGGGATTTAGCTCAGTTGGTAAAGCGCTGTGCTGCAGTCTCTGAGGTCCCGAGTTCAATTCCCAGAACCGCAAAAATGGGAGAAGGGTCTGGCAATCCACTCCCAAGGCAATCCCGAAGCACTCAGCCATTGAAAACCTTCTGGGGGTCGCTATGAGTCGGATACTGACTCGATGGCACCTAACAACAACAGTATGTATATGTATATATGTTGTTGTTGTTAGGTGCCGTCGAGTCAGTATCTGACTCATAGCGACCCTCATAGGGTTTTCAATGGCTGAGTGCTTCAGGATTGCCTTGGGAGTGGATTGCCAGGCCCTTCTCCCATTTTTGTGGTGCTGGGAATTGAACTCGGGTCCTCAGAGACTGCAGCGCAGCGCTCTACCCACTGAGCTAAATCCCAGCCCATATGTATATATACATATATATAATATATATATATGGAAATAACACAGATGAACTCAATTCTGTACAATTACTGAGTTAATAATTGAAAGTTTAAAAAAAATGATTGCTGTGTTAGTTACTTTTCATCACTGGGGCAAACAAAATACCTGAGGATACAGCTTAAGAGATGAAGGATTTATTTGGTTCACAGTTTCAGAAATTTCAGTCCGTAGTTAGCTTGTTCCATTGCTATGGGCTTTTGATAACACAGAACATTATGGCATCAGGGCAGCATGGTGGAGCAAAGCTACTTACCTCATGGCAGCCAGGAAGTGTAAAGGGTGTCAGGGGGAGGACAGAGGGACTAGGGACAAGGTATAGCCTTAAAAAAATATACTTCCAGTGACCTACTTTCACCAATTAAGCCAGCCTCCTAGTAGCCTATTCAGCCAAGAACATATCTATGGATTAGTCCACTGATGAAGTCAACACTCCCAAGATCCAAACACCTCTCGATAGTGCCACCAGCTGGAGAGAAGTCCTTCAATGCATGAGCCTTTTCAAGTATAATTCATGTCCAAATTACAATGGTTGTGTCAAAGATATAACCTGTAAATCCACATTTCTTTTTCCCCACTTTATTAGTAAATGATGATGGGGTACAGAGTAATACGGCAATGGCTTTTTCCATTATGCATCTTTTACATCACTTCTTGCAACACTTTCATTGACCCACAAAATTTATGAAGTCCTATGGCTAGTTTGTAGTTAGACTCTGATACTTATTTGGGTTATCTCCCCCTATTTTTCCAACATCCTCATGAAGTTGTGCTGGTTACATTGAGATTGACCTCTCCTCCTTCGTCCCTCCTCAATGGCCCTCTTCCCCATCCCATCTTCTCCAATCTTCACTTCCCTCTGCTAGATCTCACCCTCATTTCCACTCTTTAAATTGTCCCTTCTATGCTAAGTTTAATTGTACCTTTTTTTTCCCAGTACTGGGGGTTGAGCCCAGGGCCTCGTGCTTGTATGTTCTGCAAGTGGTGGACCACTGAGCTGCACCTCCAGCCCATTTTTTTACTTTTTGAGACAGTGCCTTGCTACGTTACACAGACTACTCTGGTCTTGAACTTGTGATCCTCCTCCTCTGCCTCCCAAGCCGCTGGGATTACAGGCATGCACCACTGTGCCGGCAATTGTGCATTTCTTATATTTCAATTTATTTATAGGATTTTTTCCTTCTTTTATGATTCAGCACCCACATATGAGTGAGAACATATGATATTTCTCTTTTGGGGCTTGTGTTCTTTTGCTTAAGATGATGTTCTCCAGTTCCATCCATTTTGCTGCAAATGACATTTTTTTTAAATTGCTGAGTAGTATTCCATTGTATATATGTACCATAATTTTTTTAAATCCATTCTTCTGTTGATGGGCACCTTGGTTGATTCCATATCCTTGCTATTGTGAAAAGTCCTGCATGAATATGGAGATGCAGGTGTCTCTGTGGTGTGATTACTCGTCCCCCTTTTGGGTATATTCCCAGTAGTGATATAACTGGGTCAGGTGCCAGTTCTATTTTTAGTTTTCTGAGGAGTCTCCATATTGATTTACAAAGTCTTGAACCAATTTATAATCCCACCAACAGTGTAAGAGGGTTCCCTTTTCTCTACAACTTCGCCAGCATTTGTTATTATTTGTTTTGTTGATCTTGGTCATTCTTACTTTCCTAAGGTGGAATCTCAGAGTTGATTTGATTTGCATTTACCTAATGGCTAGGGATATTGAGCACATTTTCATGTGTTTCATGGCCTTACAAATTTCAGTTGAGAAATGACTATTCACTTCTGTTGCCCACTTGTGTGTTGGATTATTTGTTGTCTTGGGAATTACTTTCTTGAGTTCTTTGTAAATTCTGGAAATTAGTCCTCTGTCAGATGTGTAGGATGTGAAGATTTTCTCCCATTCAGTGGGGTCTTCTTTAACTCTGTTGATTGTTTCCTTTTCTCCACAGAAGCTTTTTAATTTCACGTAATCCCATTTATCTATTCTTGTTGCAATTTACTGAGCCATTGGAGTCTTATTAAGGAAATGCTTTCCTATGTCTATATGTTTCAACAAATAGATGTAGCACTGGAGGTGTTAATATGTTTATGCCAACAGATTTGGAAAACAGCTACCTGGCCATCTGACTGGAAGAGACTTATATTTGTGCCTATTCCCAAAAAAGGCAATCCAACTGAATGTGCAAACTATTGAACAATATCATTAATATCACACATAAGCAAAATTTTACTAAAGATCACTCAAAAGGGAGTGCAGCAATATATAGGCCAGAAATTACCAGAAAATCAAGCGGGATTCAGAAGAGGGCGGAGAACCAGGGACATCACTGCTGATGTCAGGTGGATATTAGCCAAAAGTAGAGAATATCAGAAAGATGTCTATGTTTTATTGACTATGCAAAGGCATTTGACCGTGTGGATCCTAATAAATTATGGATAACACTTCAGGAAATGGAAATACAAGAGCACCTAATGTACTCATGAGAAATCTGTACGTGAACCTGGAGGCAGTTGTTCCAATAGAACAAGGAAACACTGCGTGGTTTAAATTTGAGAAAGGTGTGCGTCAGGGCTGTAAACTTTCATCATATCTCTTCAATTTATACGCTGAGCAAATAATCCAGGAAGCTGGACTTTAAGAGGAAGAGCACGGCATCAGGACTGGAGGAAGACTCATTAACAACCTGCATTATGCAGATGACACAACTCTCCTTGCTGAAAGTGAAGAGGATTTAAAACATTTACTGATGAATATCAAAGATCATAGCCTTCAATATGCGTTACGAATAAACATCAACAAAACCAAAATCCTTATGACTGAGTCAGTACACAACTTCACAATAAATGGAGAAAAGATTGAGGTTGTCCAAGATTTTGCTTTGCTTGGCTCTATAATCAACACCAGTGGAAGCAGCAATCAAGAAATCAAAAGATGTATTGCTCTAGGAAAAGCTGTGACAAAAGATCTCTAGAGTATTGAAAAGCAAAGATGTCACGTTGAAGATGAAGGTGAGTCTGACTCATGCCATGGTATTTTCAGGTGCATCATATGGCTGTGAAAGGTGGACATTGAACAAGGCAGACAGGAAAGGAATTGATGCTTTTAAATTGTGGTGCTGGAGACATCTATTGAATATACAGTGGACTGCCAAAAGAACCAACAGGTCTGTCCTAGAAGAAGTGCAACCAGAGTGCTCCTTGGAAGCAAGAATGGCCAGACTTACCTATTTTGGACATGTAATCAGGAGAGATCAATCTGTAGAAAAAGACATCATGTTTGGGAGAGTGGCAGGTCAATGCAAAAGAGGAAAACCCTCTACCAGATGGATTGACACAGTGTCTATAACAATTGGCTTAAATATAATAAGATTGTGTGCCTGGCACAGAATTGAGAAGTATTTCGATCTGCTGTACATAGGGTCGCTATGAGTCGGACTTGACTCGACAGCACCTAACAACAACAACATGTGTATATGTTGGAGCATACTGCCTATCTTTTCTTCTAGTAATTTTAAGGTTTCTGGTTTTATTTTGAGATCTTTTATCCATTTTGAGTTAACTCTCATGCATATTGAGAGGTATGGATCTGTTTCCATTTTTCTGCAAGTGGAAATCCAAGTTTCCCAGCACCATTTATTGAAAAGGGTATCCTTTCTCCAATTTGCCTACTTTTCTCCTTTGTCCAAGATCAGGTGGCTATAGAAGTGTTGGTGTATATCTGGGTCCTCAATTCTATTCCACTGATCTTCAGGCCTACTTTTGTGCCAGTACCAAGCTGTTTTTGCTACTACAGTCCTGTAGTATAGTTTAACGTCAGGGATTGTGATCCCACCTGTGGTAGTTTTGCAGTTTAAGAGTATTTTGGCTATATGTGCCCTTTGTGTTTCTATATGAAGTTTTGGTAAGTCCACATTTCTTGATTGAGAAAATCAATGGTATTACTTTCCTCTGATGTGGAATATAGAAGAGGGATTGAGGTGGGGAGAAGAAACAGAGAAAATGGAGACTATCACTTTGTGCCAGCACATTCAGGTAGAGATGGTTAGTAGGCAGTTAATATGTTGTACATCCCAGAAGAACAAAATTGGCTGGAGGTAGGAAACTTCTGACATTAGTGATTGCTTCTGGAGGGATGGATTTCCCTTACAGAATATGAAAAGCATCAGTATTTCAGGGACAAGAAGTGGTAGGGAAAGAGAAATGAGTGATAAGAGGAGAGTGAGAAGGAGCGGCCATTCAGTAAGAAGGAACAGGTATAGAAAAGTTTAGTATACACACCAAACAAAGAGAATTTTGAAAAGATATGAGAGGTAAAGCAAGTCAGTGCTAGAGTGCTCAAGTAATAAAAAGTAAAGATGTGGAGAGGAACCAAGAGAACCAAGAAAATCTAATATGCTTATCTGAAGGCTTCTACAGAAATCTGTTTGATCTCTAATTTAGATCAAGGATGCATTTTGGGCGATCTTTGTATTCTTTACTTCATCAAGCATTGTCTCTCTCTCTCCCCCTCCCCCTTTCTCTCCCTCCCCCTTCCTTCCCTCTGTTATATTACAGTATTATGCATTTTGAATTTATTTAGGATTTCCAAGTTCATGGTAGACCATAGACACAACATTAAAGTCCATAAAGTTTGTCTTCACCACTCAATGGTTCTTTTTTAATTTCTCCCTCCCTGCTCAAGCCTTGCTTACCTTCTCTCTTCATCTGATTTCAGCCTCTCAGCATGCTTATGACTTTCTCACCCTCAATTTTCCTCCAACAAGAAGGATTCTCAAGGAAAGAACTTTATAAACAAATTCATCTTAAAGCCAAATGTATTCTCTCTCATCAAGTATTTGTAATTTAACAAGTCATTAGTGGACATTTCTGGATGGAATTTCCACAGGTGTGGGAGAGATTTGGAGTTAGAGAGGTTCTCCCACTGTTCTTCTAAGATGACCTATTACCACTAGGCAATCCCCTTCTGAAGCAACAGATAAGTCAGTGTAAGAATATCTAATTTTTCCTCCTATAACCATCCTAAACATTTAGAAGACTTAAAGGTCACAAACATTTATTATATCAGTAATGTTCCTTTTGGAAACTATATTTTTGGCTGATAGTATTTCAATGTACTTAGTTGCTAACATAATAGCCAAAGAACTCATATCTTTTGTCATGTTTAATGCCAATTACTCTGTCACTATTTTGCTTAGAGGTATTGGAATAACTTCAAATGTTGTTCAGGACAGACAAGTTCAATTCTACAGAGGCTGTATATATCTGTGTCTACTGAATCAGCTGTTTCCTATTACATTTTTAAGCAATATTAATGACTGACTTCTGTACAGCCAAGTAGTTTGATCATGCTTTTTATTTAATTCAGTTTAGGAAAGGAAAACAATCTCATTAATCATTTTTTAAGATTCAGTTTATGCATGCAGTATAAATATCATATTTCCTAAAACAGTATCTGATATCTACACTGCATGAATAATGAAAGCTGGACATTGAATAAGGGAGACAGGAGAAGAATTGATGATTTTGAATTATGGTGCTGGAGAGGAATATTAAATATACCATGGACTGTCAAAAGAACCAACAGATCTATCCTAGAAGAAATGCAACCAGAGTGCTCCTTGGAAGCAAGGATGTCTAGACTGTATCTTATGTATTTTGGACATGTTGTCAGAAGGGACCAATCCCTAGAGAAGGACATCATGTTTGGGACAGTGGCGGGTCAATGAAAAAAAGAAAGACCTTCAACTACATGGATTGACATAGTGACTGCAACAATGGGGTTCAACATAAAAAAGATTGTGTGGCTGGCAAAGCATCGGGAAGTATTTTGTTCTGTTGTACATAGGGTCACCATGAGTCAGACCCCACTCAAGTGCACCTAACAATAACAACAAAACAGGATCTGCTGAAATTCTCTAATTAGGAAAAAAGAATAACTGAATGAATAGAAAAATAAAATTACTATGAACTTTATTTTTAAAACCAAAGTAGATGACAAGAGGATTTGCTTATTCTGATATGCAGTGGAAAACTCGATATTAATTTTTGTCTTATATATCATTAATAGTGTGTTTACCTTCATGAATATGTTTTGCAGTTCACTTAAATTAGTTATTTTCTTAATCCTCTATTTACATATAGGCCTTAGGGAATAAGTTTCCTAACAAATGTACTGTGGAAAATAAATATTTTACCAAAAGATAGGAGGAATTGTGTCAGCCCAAAGACATTGTAACTACCAAAGGCCCATTATCAGATGACTGCTTCCATCTTGGCCAGAAAGCTCAGTGACAGGCTTTTGAGGGGCAGGAAACAATTGGTTAGCAATGCTTTTCATTTAAGTTCAATTTATGTTATATAAGAAAAGCAGAAGGAAAATCTTTAGTACATTCTTTAATGGTCTAACTAGAAAAATTAGGTGAACTGATAATAACTATATCATTTAAGGAAAAGTACCCTCTGAGAAATAGAAGCATTTCTGCAAAGGAATCACAAAAGCTTTATCACCATAAAAGAGAGCTAGGCACAGAAATGTTGGAGTAGAAATAATCTACTTTGGACTTAGTGTGATTTTATTTTCTCTGAGATGCTGTCAAGGAACATTAAATAGAAGAGGCATTTATAGAATCATAAGACTGTCAGAGCAGAAAGGGTCATTTCTAGTCCAACCTCCTAATTTTACAGGGAACAAAATCCAGGCCCACTTATACAAGGGTAATAGTATTTTGTGAATTCTGATGGGGAATAGGTATTCTGAGAGAAAAGAAAACCTGAGACTAGACCCACACAATGAGATGAAGATGAGAAAATTTGCCCAGCCTCACAGGAAGAGCACGGTATATGAAGGTAGAAGGAGAACAAGTATCCCACCAGAGGTGTGGATGGCATATAGCTACCATTAGGAAGCCAGTCAGTTGGGACTTGAAAATCCAGGTAGGTAGTGAACCCTGAGCAGATACCTGGAGCCTTAGTCATTTATCTTCAGTCTGGAGGTAGTTGTCCTGTCCTTATATAGAAGGTGAATCTAACAAGAGCAGCATAGGGTTCCAAAAGCAGAAACACTGGAATACCTGTTAGGTTGTCGTTGTTAGGTTAAAAATCGATAATTAGCATTGAATTAGAATGGAAGTTCAAGGTGGGTATTGCAGCTTCAGAACAAAAGAGATTCCTAACATTGGAGCCACAAGGTCAGAGCAAAGTAAAAAAAAAAAAAAAAAAAAAAAAAAAAAAAAAAAAAAAAAAAAAAAAAAAAAAAAAAAAAAAAAAAAAAAAAAGGGCAATATCCTAGGCACTAGATCCCTTACTTAAATTGTTCTTAAGGGAAATCTTTTCCCAAGCAACTCCATTATGTAGAAATTTAGTGGTTCTAGTTGTGAGGAGAAAAGGGATTCACATTCCATGAAAATATATTTAGTCACTTCTAACATCCTAGACCCAACTTCATTTTAAAACACTTTTGTGCATTATCAAGTAATTTTCACACTTAACAGATGTCTTAGTGTATTTGGGCTGCTATAATAAAAAGGATTGTAGACTGAGTAGCTTGTGAACAATTTATTTCTCACAATTCTAGAGGCTGGAAGCCCAAAATTAAGTGGCCAGCAGATTCCATGTCTGATGGGGGTCGGCTTCCTGGTTCATGGACAGCCACCTTTTTTCTGTAACCTCTTATGATACAAGGGGGTAAATATGATCTCTGGGGTCCCTTTTATAAGGACATTAATCCTATTCATGAGGAGCTTTGCCCTCAAGACCTAATTACCTCTCAAAGACAGCACTTGCAATACTATCACATGGGCTTTACTATGAATTTCGTGATTACATATACATTTTATTTATACAATAGATGAACCTAATCTAGGGATTTTACCTGAACAATTGTCAAATATAAAGGAGATTAGCAATATAAGGAGGGAAAGGGAAGTAGAAGAAAATTTGCCATTTTCTTCCTAACAACACTAATTGTTCTTATGAATTCTCATGAGTTGTAATGCATGAATTTAATAATAGAACTTTGAATTCTGGCTCTAGTATTTATTTCCAGCAAAAAGAGAAACGTTAGGAACAATGAAAATATAATTATAATATCATACAAAATTTCAAATGAGTGGGATAATTTTAATTTGTGTTGTTAGGGAGTTAATCAGTTTTGCATTTAGAGAAACTACCATGTAAAGGAGCTTTGACCTGAAGGTTAACATGATGTGATAGTTAATGATATAGGTCAGCTTGACCAGGTTATTGTGCCCGGTTGATTGAAGACGAGTACAGATGTTACTGTGAGAATACTTTGAAAAATATAATTAACATTTAAATTAGTACACTTTGAGTGGAACACTTTATCCCTCATGATGTTGAGTCTTGTTCAATCAGTTGAAAGCCTGAAGCACAAAGTCTTAGGTTTCCAGAAGAAGGAATTCTCAATACTGAACATAGAAACCCTATCTGAGTTTCTATCCTGCTACCCTGTGGAATTGGACTAGAGACTGCCAAAGTAATTCTTGCCTGAATTTCCAGGCTGCTGACCTGCTCCACAAATTTCAGCCTTGCCAGTCTCTACAATCAAAATAGAAAATTCCTTAAAGTAAATCTCTATCATCTGTTATCTCTCCATCTACTGATTCTGTTTCTCTGGACAACTCTAACTAATAATACACATGCCCTATTTTCATACTGAACACTAATCAAAGGCAGGAAAATCTTTATCTCAAGTGGCTTGGTCTGGTGAGGTCAGTAGCATTTGGATTTCTTCTTCAAATGTTACCAGGAAAATAACACATTTCAATTCCTTATATTTCAAGTTTTAGTGCCAAGACTTGATTAGTTTTATCTAAATTTGAGTCACAGTAAATTTTGTATCTGCTGAATCTCTGCCATTTTCCCTTTCAGAAACTCTTCAAGCCAAGTTTTACTGGGGACGTGTGAAAATATCTGGGAGGTCATGGAAATTAGGCAAATCTGAAAATTTGAAGGGCACTTTGATGAGCAGCCTAGGTCATCACAAATTAAATATTGCCAAACATTTATTTTTTAAATATGGTGTTAAGCAATACAATTTTTGCTATTTTTCAATTACAAAATATTTAATTAGTTTAGGATTAAAAAATCTTTCTACTTATATTTTATGATTTCTTAAGAGTTGAATACCACCCCAAAGGATCTCTAATCTAGCTTACTGGTCTTACAAATAAGGTATAGAAAATTAAATGATTTTGAGTAGTGATTTATTCTCAAGCAGGTGGCAGACTGAAGTTTTAAAAAACATGTCAAATCATGTCACATCTACTCAAAAATGTCCAAAGGCTTCCTAACTCACTCTGAGAGACATTTCAAGTTATACAAGCTGTGACTTGATCCATACTTACTTCTGTCTTTCCAATTTCCACTTTAACCTCTTCTCCTAGTATGGTTATGCTCACATGTGTGTGCGTGCACATGTAAGAAAGAAGGATACTAAGATTTCTGAGGAATTGATCCATGCATTTGGTGGGGGGGGGGGCAGGGGCTGGTAAGGCTGAAATTTGCAAGGCAGAATGAAAAGCTAGAGATGAGGGAAGAGGTGACATTACAACTTAAGATGGAAAATGGCCTGGAAAAAATTCTCTCTGAGGGGGTTTCAGTCTTTCCTTTTAAGAGTTTGAGCTGATTGGATGAGACTTACATACACTATGTAGGATTTAAATATCTGATTAAAATACCTTCAGACAAGTATCTATACTGGTATTTGACCAAATAACTTGGTACCAGCCTAACCAAGATGATGCATAAAATTAAAAATCATAGTGGTATAGTTTGAAGAAATGAGAATCAGAAGTACAAGGAATGAGATGGAGGAGAGAGGAAGAATGATATGCAAGCAACAGTGGAGAGCAAGGAAGACACCTGCCATGGCTAGACTGACTTTACCATGGTGCAAATTGCTACTTAACAAGAGGGTTTTATTATGATTTAGAAATGGGGAAAGGAAGGAGAGGGAGAAGGGGAGAGAGAGAGTGAGAGAGAGCGAGAGAGAGGAGAGAAAGAAAGGAAGGAAGGAAAGAAAGAATTTTCTTAAGAAGGAAGGAAAGAAAAAGAATTTTATTCTCCTAATACGTAAGAATGGGGTGGGACTAGCTCTAGAATCAGGAACCAAATTAACCAGGTAGGCATAACATGGTCTTCAACTGTTAGCGCAACTCAAGTCATGAGAGCTAGGATCATTGATACCCTAGCCATATATGTGTATACAATTAGCACTCTATGCCTGTTAGTTCCACAGCCATGGATTCAACCATTACAGATTGAAAATATTGGAAAAAATGTGTCTGTACTGAACATGTACAGATGTTTTTCATGTCATTAATCCCTAAGCAATAACAATTATTTATGTAGCATTTACATTATGTTAGGTATTATAAGTCTTCCTCAGATACTGAGGGATAACTGAACTTGCTTAATAGAACATTTTGTCTCGTCTTTCCTCATACCATATATAAAACACTAAGTAAAATATATATCATATTTTTGGGACAAAGGTATTCTTGGTACTTATGTGTATCCAATATATATTTGTATATTTTCATTACTTCTTGTTTTTAAATTATAAAAAATACTTTTAGAAAAATGTGATGTAATCATGAATACTGGGAATTTGGTTTTAATACTCCTAATGCTGGTAATTAGCTCAGTTGGTAGAGCACTGCGCTGCAGTCTCTGAGGTCCGGAGTTCAATTCCCAGCACCGCAAAAATGGGAGAAGGACCTGGCAATCCACTCCCTAAGGCAATCCTGAAACAGTCAGCCATTGAAAACCCTATGAGGGTCGCTATGAGTTGGATACCGACTCAATGGCACCTAACAACAACAACAATGCTGGTAATAATTATGAGTTGCCTTCTCATGTTGCCATTAATACCATCCAGGGACCAATCCATGCACCATTTCTAAAGTGAATCCTACTTCTACCAACTTCATATAGGGCTGGATATCTCCATCCTAGCCTATCATGTAAAATTAAGTCAACAAGAAGCTACCATCCTGTTTTGTTTGAGTTACATTATATTAGACATTACCTTTCATACATTATACCCATTATGCATATAGACAAGCCTACATACATTATTCCTTTTTTAACTCGGAACAGTAAATATGTTTGTCATGATTATGATCAAGGCCAATCAATGACTAGGTCTAGTTTTCTGAGAAGGAAATCTGCATATTATTACATAGTTGCTATTTGACAAACCTACCAAGTAGATACCACCAAGGCAACTGATCCATACAGATCTTGGGGTTGGGTCTGGTTAGTAGTTGGAGGGGATACTGCCTAGGAATACTGGGTGTTGCAGACTTAGGAGAAGGACCTAGCAGCCCACTCTAGAAACAATTAGCTATTGAAAGTCCTATGAATAGCAGAGAAGAACTGAAAAGAGTGCTAGGTATGGCACGATGTCAGGTAGTAGCATTATTCTGTTGTACATAGTGTTGCTATGGGTCAGACCTAACTCAACAGCACTTAACACCAGCAACTAAGCAGATGACTGTAGCTATGAATCCAAAGACCTTTCTTTTCACTGTGTGAAATGTTTGATGTACACATTAAAACATTTTGTTTTGTTTTGTTTTGTTTTTTTGCAGTACTGGGGGTTGAACCCAGGGCCTCGCGCCTGCATGCTCTGCAAGTGCTGGACCACTGAGCTGCACCCCAGCCCATTTTTTTACCTTTTTGAGACAGGGTCTTGCTAAATTACGCAGACTGCCTCTGGTCTCGAACTTGCGATCCTCCTGCCTCCGCCTCCCAAGCCACTGGGATTACAGGAGTGTGCCACCATGCCCGGCGACATTAAAACATTTTGTTAAGGTCCTATACTTATTCTATTTCACTGTTGTTTTTGTTGTTATTTTTCCTTTTTATCTAGAAAATGCTTTCTTCTTGCTTTTCTTGGTAGGGTTCATGGTAGGACCTTCTATGATTACTACTCCTTAATAACTACTCTTTGAGTAGTAATTTTTTTTTTTTTTTAGTTACTTTTACATGATACTCAATGACTATATCTTGTATATACACTCTGCTCTTTAAACACTATTCTTTTTATTTTTATTTTTGGCTGTTGTTGGAGGTTGAACCCAGGGCCTCACACATACTTTGCATGTGCTCAACCACTGGACTATACTGTCAGTCCATTTTTTATTTTTTATTTTGAGGCAGGGTCTTGCTAATTTATGCAGGCTTTCTCTGGCTTTGAGCTCCCAATCCTCCTGCCTGGGCATCTCGAGTTACTAGGATTACAGGCATGTGTCACCACATCCAGTTAACACATGCTATTCTTAATATTCATAATTTTGACTTTATACTTGAAATAACTAAGGCCTAGAAAGACAGAGTAGCTTACAGAAGATGTTACGGCCAATGAATGCTGATACATATTTTAACCAAAACTTGTTAGACTGAGCTCTTTCCACTGTATCATGTTATATACATTAGCTCATTTTATTCTTTCAGCAATGACAAGAGATGACATTGTGGGAACTGTTAATATATACTAGTTTTACACATTTGACATGTACTATTTCATTTAATCCTCAAATAACCTTACAAAACAGGTACTATTGTTACCTTATTTTGTAAAAGGAAATGCAGACACAGAGAGGTTAAGTAATGTGTCAAAAATTAGACAACTTGTTACTGGTAGAAATTAGATAAACAAAGGAGATGTAATTATGATTTCTATTTTGTAGATGAAGAAACTAAGATTCAGACTTACCAATGATTTGTTCATATTGCAAAGCAATTATGTGGCAAAATGGGCTTTCACCAATCATCTGATTCCAAATTTCACAGCTTTAAAAAGAGCAATATAAAAATTATTTTTTGGAAAGTGGACTTCTTAATGGCTCTTGAAAGATGTGAGAGCTGTGTAATAAGATCTCTAAGCAGTTGTTATATATAAAATCTAAATGAAGTAAATGGAAGAGATGCAGAAGAAACTACTAAGAACACTAAAATAAGCATTTCACACCATGAAGGATAACTATGGACCTTTGAGAAACGGCAATAAAAGATAATCCAATGAAGCAAGTAAAAATCAGAAATTGGATTGCTTTTTGGAAACAAATGTCACTAGCAGTTACAACTGTATTTTTAATCTATGCAATAAATATTTCTTTTTACTACATCTTTCTTATTTCTTTTTCTCCATATGTAATACCCAAAACACTTTGGTTACTTTTTGCAACATACAAAATGCAAGGAATCATGACTTTGTCAATATAATACAATGGCTTTGTAACTTAAAACATAAGAACCCAAAAGAATCCATTTCTAAACTCCAAATTTCTGCTAGTTCTTTTCTGTTTAGGAGTGAATATAAACATTTACCACTAACTAAGTGTTAGTAATAAAAGAGTTATTGGTTAGGCAGAACTGACCTCTGTCCTAACTATCTGGGTAATATACTACTATCACTAGTAACCATGGTCTTGCTTGGGAAAAACTCCATGCTCATTCATGCACATATCGTATGGGACAACAACAAAATTGGAGACATTAAATAGAGAAATTAAGTTACATTACATTCTCTACATTAAGTAGAGAAATTAAATTTATATTCTTATGGGAGGTCAAATTTCAATTTTAAAATTCTCCAAGTTGTATTTTTAAGAAACAAGAGAGGGATCATTAATCTGATTGGGTATTAATGCAGTTGGCCATCTGAAGGACTCTGTGTTGCTAAATTTATCATTATTATTATTTAATGACTGTGTACACTATGGTGTATATTTTAAAATCGCTGATCCTTCCATTTCTATGTGGAATTGATTGTTTGAAATTCAAAAGACAAACATGTCAAAATGAATAAAGTTCTTCCCATTGATCTCTTCTAAGTTTATTTGAAATTTATGTCTGTGTCTTTTGTGTAAGTGGGACAACATTTTAAAGCATGTTTTGTTTCCTTATGTTCTTCTTATGATAAGTCATTAATTTTTAGTAAGATTATTCATCCTGTAAATCTACCTCTTTGCTTTCCAGAATACACTAATAAAATATATTTATGTGTCCATTTTTGTGTACACTAGTAGGAAATGAAGCATAGTTATTATTTTATCAGTGTACTAGTAGAAAAGTGGTTGGAATTGATACATTCTGAATATTTAGCAATTGAAGGAATAATACCTGAGGACTTTATTAAGCCTCTGATAAGATGTTATTCCTCAACTCTGCTAAATTGACTAGTGTTGAAATTCTAAGAGTTAATGGTTGAGTGGAGAAAGAGAAGCCTGTTAGGGAGACTGAAGAGTTAGACCCAGAGAAACAATAGGAGTTTACCATGAAAACAAAGTAAACTGAGCCACCACAGGATGAAACCACATTTAAAATGACAGAGGTATCATTTAAGCATGATGGAGAAAAGGTGAGCAAAACAGATAATTCTCTGTACAGAGAAAGATTCACAGTGGAAAGAGTCACGATAGTAATCCATAAGGGCTGGGATTTAGCTCAGTTGGTAGAGTGCCACTCTGCAGTGTCCAAGGTTCTGAGTTTGATTCCCAGCGCGGCAAAAATGGGAGAAGGATATGGCAATCTACACCTGAGGCAATCATGAAACAACCAGCCATTGAAAACCCTATGAGGGTCACTATGAGTCTGACACGACTCGATGGCACCTAACAACAACAAGTAATCCATAAACATAAGAAATTCTCAAGGAAGGAATGCATAATGGAGTTGTTGAGTGTGAAGAGTATACAATCTTCTTCAGATGGTGAAACACTGAAACACTATTCAAAAATATATCTCGGGAGGAAAAAAGTGGTTGATAACCTTGTGGAGTCAAGTATAAGACAATAATAGTAGTGTAAACAGTAATTACATCCTATGTGCCAAGTTCCATTTGTACTTTCGCTCTGAGCTGCACCAACATCCTTCACATTTCTTGGTACTCAGCCTATCCGCTCTGACTTTGGAGGCTGACAGTGGGTTAGTTGCTGTGATTCCACCACTGCCTGTTCTTGGAAACCAGGCCAGTCTCTGATACATCCTGTTCCTGATAGGGACAGATCTGTTCTCCCCAATCTCCACTTCCAAATGTCCACCTAGCATATTCCCCCTTGGATAAGGTAATCAAAGGGCCAGATCTGAGACTATACTGCCTTTGCAAGTAGTTCCTTATAAATCTTGATCTCTGACCTCTGGTACTGG
Source organism: Pedetes capensis (assembly GCA_007922755.1). Taxonomy (NCBI): domain Eukaryota; kingdom Metazoa; phylum Chordata; class Mammalia; order Rodentia; family Pedetidae; genus Pedetes; species Pedetes capensis. The sequence goes on along the minus strand of VMDO01024823.1, from coordinate 10,508 downwards.
GGACCCTTGTTCTGACTCTATTCTTTTTATTCCTACTAAATTTCAGTGAATTCTCCCTTACCTAGGTATTGTCTGTCTTTGCTTCTAGGATGTGGTCCATGTCCTCAAGGAATGAAGTGTGAGAAGAAATAATGGTCAGAGTAAGACATGGGTGAGATTCAGGTAATCAAACGATTCAGAAAAAAAGAGAAAGTAAGGCATGACCAGGAGAGCTGGATATCAGCTTTGGCAGGAACCTAACATGGTCTTGGCCCAGATTAAGGCTAATGTTAAAGCACAGAGGATCAGATTCTTGCTCTTTGTCATCCCTGTTCTTAAGCATCAGCAGCACAAGTGGCTTAGGGCCCACAGGTGTGTAACTGTAGCTTGAAGGAACACTCAAAAGTCACCAGGCCACATGGGCCTACAAGGGGCAGAGGCAGAGGGGATGTAGGGTACAGAAGGTCTTATTACATTGGGCAACAAATCTCCAGGCAATTGTGAAAACCCACACTTTCCATCTGTCCTGGAAAATATTGCTCAACCAATATTTAATATTTAATATTTTTATTGTTAGGATTATAGTTTAAAGCCAGAAACACATTTTTGAGGTAGAAGTGAATGTCGATGCAGGGAATTTTTACAGTGCTGTATTGCCATTTTTAGACAAAAGGGACTCTCTTTTGTGATGGTGTTTTCATTCTTTTGACAATGTAAAGGGCTATTCACTCATTTAGGAAGCTTCTGAGATTGCCAACAATGAGACACACACTATGTGCTGGGAGAAGAAGGACAAGTATGTTCCAATTCTTGAAATCAAGGAAGCTAAAATAGAGCAAAGAGAACTTAGAATATAGTAAAATTATTTTTAGGTGCAACGAACTGTTTGGGGTGGCACGACAGATGTCAGCATACAATGTAATGGGAGTATAAGGATGAATCATCCACTTTATGGGGTTGGAAGGCTTAAGAAATCTCCATGGGGAAGATTAACCTTGAAGTGTGCCTGAAAAGCCACAAATTCTCTGTGAGTAAATAAAAACTAAGATGCTCCAGATCAAAGAGTGTGGGTGAGCAGACACACAAGTGTAAGAAATGGGGCATGGAGAAGTGTAATTTGAGGAAAAAACACTCTGATCATAACATGGTAGATGGATAAAAAGGATGTTAGATTGGAGGCATAGAAAGCCTTGGAATGCCATTTCTATGGGATTCAATAAGGCAGTTTCCACAAGGTTGAAAAGAAGGACTTTATTAAGCCTCTGATCGCAAAAGACATTGCAAGAAACAGATTGCAAAAATTACTTGAAAGGGTTAAATTGACAGGCCTTGGTTATGGAGTGGAATAAAGAAGAGCAAAGAATCTGAGATAATTCCTGTGATCCTGGCTTGGATGAATGGATAGATTATGGTAGGCCATTGGTTAAGACAGGAAAGGTTCAGAAAAGGGGCAAATATAGAGATAGGAGATGTTTTGGGGTCAACTGAGTAATCTAAATGATAAAATAGGTCATTCTGGACCACTGGAGAGAGGTCTGACCTAGAAACATGAATTTGGGTGTTATTGGCATGTGCATATCAAGTGCAGCTGTAGAAACAGGTACGCTTACATAGGAGAACATTAGTATTAGAAATAAATAGAAATGTGATCCCTGGCCCCTCCCAACATTAAATGACCAGGGAGGAAGGGAATCTGGCAAATAAATCTAGAAGAAATGGTGATATCAGTAGCATGGGACTCAGGAGAGCCATTTTCTAACTACAGGAAGATTTTTTTCTAAGCAGAGAGATGTCATGGTCAGATGATTCAAAGAGTTTAAGATGTTGATACAAAGGAACCAGGCAGTTGAGATATCAAAATTGACCTTTGCCAGGACAGTGTCAAGGAAATAGTAAGAGCAGAATCTTGATGGCAGTTCACTAAGACCAGAAAGACTATTCTTTGTAAGATCTTATAGAGAGAGGACAGAGATTGTTGGTGGAGAATTTAATAACAAAGAATATATGCAGTCATACCTGAGTAGTCACAGGGGCACTGACTCCAGGCCCATTAAGGATACCAACATCTGTGAGGGCTCAAGGCCTTTAGATAAAATGGCATAGTATTTGCATATAGTCTATGCACATCCTCCTATATTCTTTAAAGCATCCCTTGTTGTTTGTTGTTAGGTGCTGTAGAGTTGGGTCTAACTCATAGCCACCCTATGTACAACAGACGAAACACTACCCGACTCAGTGCCATGCCTGGCAATATTGTCCATGCTGTTCTGCTATTTGTAGGGTTTTTGATGGCTGACAGTTTTTTGGGACTGGGATGCCAGATCCTTCTCCTAAGCCTACAGCACCTAGTATTCCCAGGTAGTCTCCCATCCATGTACTAACCTGGCTTGACCCTGCTTAGCTTCTGAGATCTGAGGGGATTGGAGGGAGTACTGGTGCAGATGCAGCATCTCTAGATTACTTATAGTACTGAATAGAGGATAAATGCTATGTAAATAGTTGTCATATTATATCACTCAGGGAATAACGACAAAGAAAAAAAGGATCCTTCCCTCCCAATATTTCCAACCCAAGGTTTGTTGAATCCATGAATATGGAATGCATGGATACAGAGGACCAGCTCTAGTTTGAATTGAAGTTAAGGCTAGTTAGTCTTCGGATAATGAGACAATGGCCTGCAGCTGTGGCACTGTGGCTTCCAATATTGTTACATCTCAGAAGCTAAGCAGGGTTGGGCCTGATTAGTACTTGCATGGGAGACCACCTGGGAACACCAGATACTGTGGGCTTGGGAGAAGGACCTGGCAACCCACTCCGAAAAATCAGTCTGCATTGAAAACCCTATGAATAGCAAAGAAGCACTAACAATAGTGTTTGGGCTGTTGTATGTAGGGTCTCTATGAGTCGGACACCAACTTGACAGCACCTAACAAAAACAAGACAATGGAGAGAAAAAGATGATGGAATACAGGAAAAGGAAGTTGCCTTTGAAGGAAGAAGCCCAGTAGGGAGGTAAGCCAGGAGTAAGAATGGTGCTTTGTCTTTTGAGATGTGTGAGGAATCACAGTTCTTTTGAGCAGGCTCCAAAGCAATCTTGAATGCATACTGCTCCATGTTTTCCTTGTTGTTTCATTAAGATGTACTGAATCATTTGAGTGTTTTCTTCAGGTTTTCATTCTTCCTTTAATATTTAATCAGACATTGGGTGCTTATTTATTAGTTATGTTTTCATGTTTTTGATGTTTTCAAAGACGCAGTCTTTCTGGCACAAGCATTTGCAAATTAAGGGTTATTAAACTCACAAGAGCTGAAAAACCCTGATTGCCAGCCTTAATCACCAGCTCTCAGTTGTATGAATGTTGGTGTCATAAGACAAATCCCAAATGTCTGCTTATAGAAGTTCTTCTGATACAGTGTTTAAGAATAATGAGAGCTGGGAGCTACTCTTCTTATATAATATATCCTGAATTTTTCCTGAAAACTAAATCCTAAGTTTCTGGTTACCGAAAGTCTGTCTCTTCTTTTTTCCCTTTCTCTCTCTTTCACTCATTCCCTCCATCTGTCTCCTCCTTTCTCTTCCCTGTTCCTCCTCTATCCTTCTTCTCCCTTCTTGCCTTCTTTCCTTCATGCCTGCCTGCCTGCCTGCCTTTTCTCCTTCCTTACTTCCTACCTTCTTTCCTTCCAAGGTATTTTATTCAGGGTCATCATGTGCCAGACCTGTCTTGCTCTTGGATACATAGCAATGGGCAGTCAGACATGGCTCCTGTGCTTGTGGAGTTTATATTCTAATGGAAGAGATGGAGAATCAGTAAGTAAACCAAAACATGAAAAAATAATTATAATTTGTGTTGTAAAGTGCTGTAAAATATACATGGTTCTGTGATAGAGAGTGCGGTGTGTGTAAGGGAGAAGTCTTCCTTAGGTAAGATTGCTAGGGAATTCCTCTCTAAGGAAGGAATATTCCCTACCCAAAGAGAGGGAAAGGAGGCAACCACTCATAGAAATAAAGAAAGAGTGTTTGTACCTGAGGGAACAGGAGAACCTGACAGGTTCTAGGAATACTAGGAAGGCCAGTGTGGCTGTAGACGTGGGAGCAAGGAGCTGGATGGGCTAAGAGAAAAGGTTGAGGTTAGGTTGCGTGAGACCTTGCAGAGTTTGGATTATATTCTAAATGCTCTGGAAAGTAATTTTTATATATATATATATATATATATATATATATATATATATATATGTATACCTAAATCTGTCTATCTATCTGGCCTGCAGCCATACCACTGTGGCATCTGATCCCCTCAGATCTCGGAAGCTAAGCAAGTTGGTCCTAGTTAGTCCTTGAATGGGAGACCACCTGGGAACACCAGGTGCTGTAGGCTTGGGAGAAGGATATGGCAATCTACTCTCCCAAAACAATCTGCCATTGAAAACTCTATGAATATTAGAGAAGCAGTAATATTAGTGTTGTGCCTGTTGTACATAGGGTCGCTATGAGTCGGATACCACCTAACAACAATCTACCCATCTATCTATGAGCTTGAACAAAGAAATTTCTTTTCTTACAATTCTGGAGACTGAAAGTCCAAGATCCATCATATATCTCTCTCCTGTCTATGTTGTGAATCATTTTATAAAGCAAAGTACTGTTGCTGATTCCTTCCTCCAGATCCTCAATACTTCTTGCTTTAATTATAGCACCACTGCCATGGTCTTGGTCCTCTTCCAACAATTTTCTATACAGTCACCAGCATTATCTTTTAAAAACACTTATCTGAAGCCAGGTGTGGTGATGCAAGGCTATAATCCCAGCACTCAGGAGGCTGAGGCAGGAGGGTCAACTGAGTTCAAGGCTTGGTCTGCATAGTGAGTTCTGGCTCTCTACACAGTGAGACCCTGTCTCAAAAAAACAAAAAAACAAAAAACAAAACAGAAAAACCCCAAAAAACAAAAAACAAAACATAAAAACAAAAAAACAAAGTAAACAAAACAAAAAAAATCCTTCTCTTACCTGCAACACAGAGACTCTGATCTTGACAAGAATGTTTTAATGAAACGGTGCTAGTGAGAGCCAGACAGGACTGGGTTGTTTTACATCGTTACTTTAAAATTTAATATGACTCTTACTAACAACACAGAGACCAAATGCGTTTCAGGAGTTTTACACTCTATCTCCAACTTAGTTTTTCAAGACTTCACTCCCTTATACCATATCTTATCTTTTCCACATTTGTGTATAGCTGAAATCCTACGATTTTACTTGGTAGTTTCTTTTCTAAGAATAGTCTATGGTCTCTCACATTCTCATTTTCTATTTTCCTAAAATGCTTTCTATACCTTTCCCATATTAAAAAGCTTTTACTTATTCTTTAGTACACAGTTTAAGTGTGATCCCTGGAGACATCTCCCACAGTCTGTTGTTGCAATTTTCATCCCATTGTATTGCCATCATAGGACATGTCAGTTGTTATTTCAAAGTAAATGAAGTAGGGGTGAGGAGAAGGATTCCTGTGGTTTCTGCTATGCCTTACCCTCAAGATAGCGACTTTTACCAACCTCATTTGAAGGAAGTGAGCCATTACATCAGAGATCTATCCTAGTTGTTTACTTGTCTGCTTCCCTTGTTATGTCTGAGTTTCTTAATGGCTGGGTCAGTGTCTTATTAATTTTTGCATTCCAAGCACTTAGCTCATAGAAGACACAAGTACGTGTAGAATAAACAATGTTTATCTGGGTAAGTGACATAATGTTTGGGAGAGTGGCAAGTCAATGAAAAAAAAAAAAGAAAACCCTCCATTAGATGGATTGACACAGTATCTGCAACAGTGGGATTAAACATAAATAAGATCGTGTGCCTGGCACAGAATGGAGGAGTGTTTTGTTCTGCTGTACCTAAGGTTGTTATGTGTTGGACCCAACTCAACATCACTTAACAGCAACAACACTGCATAAATGGATGATCCCTAAGGATTGGCTTTGTTCATATGTGGCAAGACATTAAAAGGAGATATTAGATTAGCTAAGTCTAGTAAATAATATTGTATAGTTATTTTTAAAAGATATAGCAAGACACTTACTAATATGTAGGAATGTGTGGTTTCTCATACCAGTCAAAACTCACTATTGACCTAGTTTTTACTGAAGTTCACATGTGGTTTTAAGGTTCACAAGTCAAATACAGCTCAATAGTTTTAAAGAATTGGAGAATAGTTCTGGAAAACACTCAGGATTAAGAAGAAGAACCATTCTCTTAATCATATAATTAAAAATCTTTTAAAACAGATACTATTTAATATGAGAGAAAGAGGGAGAGAGAGAGAGAGACAGCAAAAAAAAAAGTCTCTGTGTATGTCTCTGTGTGTAGGAGGATACTAGAATAATCTTATTCCCTACAAGAAGGCTGGCTAAAATTCTTAGACTTTTTTTTTTCTTAATTGGCAAAATGAAATATTACCGTGCATAGCACAGAAACCAGATAGACTAATAATGTGTTTTAAAAAGGTATTGTTTACAATATTAATAGCTGCTATTTATAATCACTTATCATAGATCTGTCACTATACCTTCTAGTGTAGAGAAAACTAGATAAATTTGTCTTAAAAGAATATAAAACTCTTTTAAAGTAACTTTAACAAAATTATGAAGCATTAAAGATGCAAAGGAACACTTCAAAAAATGAAAGAATTAATACAGATGGTGGTGAGGCTTACCAGGTTTGCAAATGAATTTTAAAATTCAGGAACTGGGCCTGATGGCATATGCTATGACTCAGCACTTTGGAAGCTGAGGCAGGAGGATTGTGAGTTGGAGGCCAGCCTTGTCAACATAGTGAGACCCAGTCCTGCAACAAACAAACAAAATATTTAAAATTCAGTATCAAAAACTGTGTAGTACTGATACAATAATAGGCCATTAGATCAGAGAAATATATACATCAGAAACAGATACCATAATTTGTGAGAATTTAATAAAAGAAGCATGATAAAACAGTGGAGAACAAATTAATTATTCATAATTGGTACAACAGTTTTTGTTGTTACATTGTGAAAATAACCCATCTTGTTCTTCATCTTGCACAGGCAGAAAAAATGTTTAAATATGAAGTCATGCTGTAGATAATCTTAAAAAAATAGGACTTTCTGTTTAAAGTGTATGGCTTTCTTCTAGAAGAGGAGAAACTTCTTAGGTTTAGAAGCAAAAGAATAAAAGCACCAAGGAAATGATGAACACTTTGTAGATAAAAGTTTTGTACAACCCCTTTAAGAAAAAGAGCAGAAAAATAAATCCAATCTAAATAAATTGATAAACAATAGACTGAGATAAAGTATTTTTAGCAAATTTAAAAAATAAAATCTTAATAATTTTGCTTTAGGAAGAATACACATGCCTTTACATAGAAACAAACTTTGCACACATACAAAAGAAATACAACTGATAAACAAACATGGCAAAATATTTGTCTTCATTAGCAACCAAAAAAGTATAAATTAAAACTAGCTTGAAGAACTACTTTTGCATACCAAAATAGCATACATTCAAATTAATGAAGATATTTAGTGATGTAGAGGGTATAGTAAATAGACACTGTCTTACATTATTAGTATCTATAATAATTATTTTTCAAAATCAAATTAGTAATCTTCACTAAATTTAAAAAAGAATCATATGTTTGTTCTGCAACATTACTTTTAGAAATCTGTGTAAAGGAATTAATGCTAGAAAACAATCCCCAAATAATCCTAATGGGAATAGATGTGTGTCATTGTTTGAATTAGTTTTCTGAGGCTGCTGTAACAAATTACCACTAACTTGGTGGCTCAAAACAACATTAATTTATTCTTATGGTTCTAGAAGCCAGAAGTTCAAAAATTAAGATCACTAGTCTTGAAATAAAGGTGTTGGCAAGGCTGTGCTCCCTCTGGAGTATCTAGAGGAGAATCCAGTCCAGAAATTTAAAATGAATTTTAAAATTCATTTACAAACCTGGTAAGCCTCACCACCATCTGCATTAATTCTTTTATTTTTTGAAGTGTTCCTTTGCATCTTTAATGCTTCATAATTTTGTTAAAGTTACTTTAAAAGAGCTTTATATTCTTTTAAGACAAATTTATCTAGTTTTCTCTACACTGGAAGGTATAGTGACAGATCCATGATAAGTGATTATAAATAGCAGCTATTAATATTGCCTTCTCTAGCTTCTGCTGGCTACTGGTCTTCCTTGGTTTATGGCTGCATCACTCCACTCTCCGTAAGTATGTGGTCACATGGCCTTCTTCTCTTTTGTCTGTAGTCAAGTCTCTCTACTTCTCTCTCTTAGAACACTTGTGGTTGCACTTAGAGCCCATCTGGACAATCCAGCATGATCTCCCCAGCTCATAATCTTTATTTGAATCCCACCTAAAATGATCTCTTTTGCCCACAAGGAACCATTAACAGGTTCCAGGGATTAGGACTTAGATTTTTCAATGTACCACAATGCATGTACATTAACCCCCACACAGACTTGTGCAAGATCATGTAGGAGTTATTGAAGATGCAACCAAGATCCAGGACATGGGACCTGATCTCAAGGAGCTTATGGTTTCGTGGGAAAGCCAGGTAATAAGTCAGCAATTATAGTTCACAAGGAGGAGAAACCCACAGTGCTAAAAGGACCTGGTTTTGAGAGTGTCAAGGAGGGCAAGGAGTGTCAGGAAGGGGAAGGAGTGACATGTCATTTGCATCTGCAGTGCTAAGTGGGAATGGGCTAGGGGATTCAGGGCGGGGAAGGCAGCCAACCATACAGAAATTTTGGTTTCTCTTATGTACAATTCACCATTTAATTTTGGACATTTTTTCTCTCTGGGCCTTTATATGTACTTTTACCTCTTCTTAGGAAAACCATGCAACCCACTTTCATCTTCAGGTTTGAGAAATGTTCTTTTTCACAGTGAAGTTTCTCCCAAGTCCTTCAGGTTCCCATGGCCTTCCCTACTTCCTTGGTCACAACACTTACACCTGATTGTAACTAACTACTTATTTATGTATTCATATCCTCCACTAATTTGTTAGTTCAGTTGAGATCATGGCTTGTGTCTGTATTGGTTACTATTGCAGTCTTAGTTTTCTGTCTGTTAGTGGATTACCTGGCATAGAATTGATACCAATAAGGATTTGTTGAATGAGTAAGTGAGAAAAATGAATTCAATTGGTGAAATTTTGAATGGAGTTGCAGTCACTTACCAAGCCTTCTTTTTGTATTGAACTTATGTGTCTTATCAAAGTAGATAAAACACTAGATTTGACATCGGTCAGACAGATGAACATTCAAGGTTTGTTTCTCCATTCCCAGTTGTGTGACTTTGTGTCATTTATCAGCCTTGGTCTCAGCTATGTTTTTTTGATCTATAAAATTCAGGAATTTGATTAAAGTACCTCTAAGGTCTCCATGCCTGTAGCTGTAGCCCTGTGGCATCCGATCCCATCAGATCTCGGAAGCTAAGCAGGGTCGGGCCTGGTTAGTACCTGGATGGGAGACCGCCTGGGAATACCAGAAGCTGTAGGCTTGGGAGAAGGACCTGGCACATGTGCAACAAAACAGTTTGACTTGGAAATGGCCAGAATCATAGAATCACAGGACATATGGAGACCTTGTTGTTGTTGTTGTTGTTGTTGTTGTTGTTAGGTGCTGTTGAGTCACTCATAGTGACCCTGCGTACAACAGGAGAAACAGTGCTTCTTTGCTGTTCATAGGGTTCTCAATGGCAGAGTGATTTTGGGGAGTGGGTTGCTGGGTCCTTCTCCCATGGAGACCTTGTTGTTGCTGTTGTTAGGTGCCATCGAGTCGGTATCCAACTCATAGCGACCCTCTGTACAACAGGGGAAACACTATTGTCAGTGCTTCTCTGCTGTTCATAGGGTTTTCGATGGCTGGTTATTTTTTGGGAGTGGGTTGTTGGGTCCTGAGTCCTTCTGTCAAGATTGCAGCTTCTGGTGTTCCCAGGCAGTTGATTCCATCCAAGTACTAACTAGGCCCAACTCTGCTGACAAGATTAGATGCCACAGTGGTACAGCTGCAGTCTCAAAATGGTTACTCTGCTTAAATCTAATTCTAAATATATTATAATCAACTGATGGGCTTGAGTGGGGTTGCTCAGAACAGGGAAGGGAGACATAGCTCACCTCTTAGAAGAAAGTAACAGATATTAAACTTTTTTGAGCTACCTGGATCCATTTGGTAATTTACTCTTAGTAAATTGCTTAAATAGAACCTTAGTGGCCTAGAAAGTTAGCATATCTGCCTAAAAGTAAGCAATTTACTCTCCTCTCAGTTATTGGATTAGTCCTTAATAGCCTCTTTAAATCTTAATGACTTCCTCAGAATTTAGAATGGTGTAGTCTTTTATGGTATTCTAACTAAGCATTTCAAATCACATCACATTTATTTATTGAGCTCTGTGCAAAGTATGTGATTAGCTGTGGGGAATACGAAGATGAATAAGATATAGTTGCTGTCACCAAGAGGGTACTGTTTTATTGAGTACACAAGACATATG
>VMDO01024822.1:0-29126 GCA_007922755.1 Pedetes capensis | reverse complement strand
TGAATCTATATCTCTTTCTGTAAGCATGGAGAAAATGAAATGTAGGTGTTCTTTTGATGTCTCCAAAACATTTTATTATGTATTTCTTGGTGTAACAAGATATTGTACACCTGTAAAATAAATAATTTCTATTAACAGGTAGCATAGAAACAGAAGTGTTTTGAAAATACTTTGTTGATAAATTCACATTTATGAAAAAAATCACTATTTCTGTTGTTTCAGCTTTAAATTCAACTATTATCTCAAAATGTTCTTTTGCTGCTCTTTGTAATCCTGACAATTTACTGGGAAGAAATTCATCAAATGAATTCAATTTGTTTTACATTTTATTTTCTTCAATTTATCTTGTTCATGGAATATTTCTCAAACTTAATTCTATTTGTATATTATGACTTCTTTGTATTTCTTTTCTGCTTAAAAAATCTTTTTTTCTCATTTGATATCCTTTAATACTTTGTATCTCCTGCCCACACTAGAGAAAAGGACAGAAGAGAACCTCAAATTCCATACTTTGACTATCTTAGAAGGTATTATTTATTATTAAAAAATAAGGTGAACCTTCATCTAAAATTTTCTATGACAGTCTTTGGAATATCCATCTTATCATGTAAAATGCATGTTCCTTTTTCAGTGCTCTACAGGACCAGAAGAAATTTCAAGTCAAAACAAAAAATATATCATCTCCTAGGAAATCCTATGATAGAATGAGATAACTTGTGAAAAAACTGCCTTGTGATTCTTACTCCTGGGTTTAATTTTAAGTTTCATTTACAATAAATTACTGTACTATTTAGCATTTTTTATAATTATCCACTGTTCAAACTACTGTAAGAATAGGCATCAGAAATATTAAATGTTTCTCTTACATGACTTTTATGAACAAAGCGTGTAACTAGTTCTCCCAAGAAGTAACAGAGGGCTATTGTTCCCCAAGCTTTCCTGTATTATTTGGCTAAATGCAGAATGTATGTGCAACACCTTATATGTAAGATTACCCACATCATTGTAAACTGTGTGCCATTTTAGATAAGGAAAGCAAGATGCTATATGCCACCTTGGTTTTGTGATTGAAGATAGCCTGGTTCTTCAACTTAGACTAGTTGAAGGGAAATGTATCTTCCCACCACCAAGCTCAATGTCTGGACTTCCTATATTGTCCAATACTATCTTTGCTCTAAAAAGAAAATGTTTTCTTTTCCCCCTATGTGAAGTAATTTTTCTAGGCTTTGTCTGTTTGTTTGTTTAGCAGAACAGGGTTGGGAGGATGGTTTGAACCCTAGTCCCCGCACATGGTAGGCAATTGCTCCACTATTGAGCTATACCCCAGCCGCTTTTTTATTTTTTATTTTGATGCAGGATCTCACTAAGTTATATAGCCTGCCTCTGATATCAAACCTGCAATCCTCCTGCACCATGACACCAGGCTTGCAGGTATATTTATAGCTGCCTGAATAGAAGTCTTATAATTTTTCTGCTTCAGTTTAATTTTATATTTTATATAACTTAGATTAAAATTTAGAAACTATGTTATAGTTTTATTTTCTCACTTATTTTGAACGTCAGTTTCTAAAAATATTTACAGCTTATTAATTAATTTCTTTATTTTTGCAGTACTTGGGGGTTAAAGCTAGGACCTCCCATATACTTTGCAAGTGCTGTACTACTGGGATGCAACCCCAGACTAATTTTTTTTTATTTTGAGTCGAGATATAAGTTATGCAGTCTGCCTCTGGCCTCAAACTTGCGAACCTCCTCTCTCTGCCTCCAGAGTTTCTGGGAATACAGGCATGTGGTACCACATCTGACTTTACAGCTTATTTTAAATAATAAAAATGCCCATGAGATTTTGGGGTGTAATAGTAAAAACAATAGTGATATTGGAACCACCTAAACATGCTCATATTATACCAAAATATTTTTTAATTAATAAATCTAAATAACCATTTTCAACATCCATCAGAATTTACTTAATATACTTTTTCTTTTGAAATTCTGAAATATACAAACATGGTGAATAATTGCACAATGAAACTCTACATATTCTTTTACAAGATTGACAATTAACATTTTGATATACTTGATTTACCTGGTTCTTTATATCTTTTTATCCCTTATTCATTAAATTCACTGAGAGTAATATTAATACTATGACATTTGGTTTATCTCTAACATAATAGATTTGACTACATAAGCACAATACTATTATAATATCTACAATAATTGCTATTAGTATTAAAAGTTCTGTTGAGTCCTCTTTGAGGGAAAATACAGTGTACTACTGCTCTGATTTCTATTACCATAGATTAGTTTATGCCTATTCATATAAGTGGAATCTTGTGTGTATGCATTCTTTCATCTTTGACTTCTTTCATGTAATACATTTTTCAAATGTGTCCATATTAGTTTATATATTTACATGTTTAAAAGAAATTGTTGCAAAGTTTTTCACAGTGGTTATCCCATCTTCTCTTCCCATTGATTGTTGTTGTTAGGTGAATGGGTATCCGATTCATAGCGACCCTAGGTACAACAGGTGAAACACTATTGTCAGTGCTTTTCTGCTATTCATAGGGTTTTCAATGGCATATTGTTTTTGGGGAGTGGGTTGCCAGGTCCTTCTCCCAAGCCTACAGCACCTGGTGTTCCTTAGTGGTCTTCCATGCAAGTACTAACCAGGCCCGACCCTGCTTAGCTTCTGAGATCTGATGGGATCGGTGCCACAGGGCTATGGCTACAGGCTTTCCCATTAATAGCAAGTTTTATTTGTTCCATAGCTTTTCCAGTATTTACAGGGGCACACATTTTTGTAGCCCTGAGAGGACATGAAAAATGTTTAACTACGTTGAAGCTTCCATGTTGCAAAAAATTTCAGGCTGCATGAGGGCACTCTCTCCAATAGCCCCCACAAGCTGAGAACGGTGCTGAGCATCGTGTGAGTCAAGATTTATTGTTGTTGTTAGGTGCCCTTGAGCTGGATCCAACTCATAGTGACCCTGAGTACAACACAACAAAATACTACCCAACACTGTGCCATGCACATGATCTTTATATTTGAGTCCATTGTTGCAACCACTATGTTTTTTTTCTGATTTCGAGTCATGCCACATCAGAAAAGAAGATCCCAAGGGCTTTACTCCATTCCCATCATTAAGGGTGACTCTACTCTGAGGAGGCATGTCTTCCCTAATTTTTGCTTAAATGTCTTCCAGTCTGTGCAGCTCATTTTCTGGCACTATATTTGACAACGTTTCTTTCCTATTCATGGGGTTTTCAATGACTAATTGTTTCAGGAGTGGGTTGTCAGATCCTTCTCTCTAGTCTGTCTTAGTCTGGAAGCTCAGCTGAAACCTGTCCACTATGGGTGACCCTGCTGGTATTTGAAATACCAGTAGCATAGCTTTCAGCATTATAGCAACATGCAAGCCCCTATAGTACAACAAGCTGACAGGCATGTGGGGGTGAGTGGATATACCACTCAACAACTCCATCCCCAGTTCCCAAATTGTCCCAGCTCTTTCAGTCTTCCCAGAAGACTTGACATTGTGGACTTGTGTCATTCTACCTGCACTATCTAAATTCCCAAGCCACAGAATCTATGAGCATAGTAAAAGGGTTATTTTATGCTATACCATTTTGAGGTAGTTTGACAATGGCAATAACCAGATATTTGGGTATGTAATACTTTCATTGTCATTCAAATTGAAATATTTTCTAGTTTTCTTCTTTGATACATAGGTTATTTAGAATTGTGTTGATAAATGTTGTTTTAGGATTCTCTAAATATTTCATTGCCTTTGAACTCTAATTTAATTTGTTATGTTCAGACAAAAAACTCTGAAAAATGTAGTACTTTTATATTTATTGAGGCTATTTTATAGTATATACACAGTTCTTGGTGAATGACCTTCATAGACTTGAATGTGTATTCTGCAGTTGCTTGGGATATTTGCTTTACAAATATATTATAAGATAAATATCATTTGGTTCTAGTTAGTTGATAGCATTGTTCATTTGTTGATCATTTTTATAGTCCAGTTGTCCTACCTACATATGAGAAAGGAATTAAATTCCCCAAAATGATTGTCAATTTGTCTATTTCCCCTTTCAGTTCTGTTGAAATTGCCTTATGTATTCTTAATTCTTTTCTATCAAGAGAATGTGCATATCTCCATCAAAATATAAATACTTTTTCACATAAATAGAAATGAGTAAAATTAACATGGAAATATGAAAGTCCTTGAATAGTCAAAGCGATCTTGAGCAAAAAGAAAAAACTTGGAAGTATCACAATGCCTGATTTCAAGACATACTACAAATGGAGACTATTTGTGAAGAAAAAAAGGACCACCAGGAGGAGAAATGGGACATGGGAGGTTAATGGGGGATGAATATGATCAAAGTACATGATACACATGTATGACAATATCATAATACTGTCAACTATTTTGCACAATACATGCTAAAAAAGACATACTGCAGATCTATAGTAACCAAAGCAGCATAAAAAGACACCCAGACCTATAAAACATAGATCCCAGAAATAAACCCACATATCTATGTCCAACTGATTCCTGACAAAGGTGTCAAAAACATACTTCATAAGAAAAACAGTTTCTTCAAAAAATGGCGCCGAAAAAACACAAGCAGAAGCATGAAACTTGCCCCCTATATCTTGCCCTGTACAATACCAACTCAAAATGGTCAGGATGCAGGAAGCTGGAGCAGAAGGATGTCAAGTGCAAGGCTAGAGGTAGCCTATGGAACTTAGCAAGACCCTGTCTCAGTAGGGGCTGGGGATGCAGCTCAGTGGTAGAGTGCTTGCCTAGCATGTTGAGGCCCAGTGTTCAACTCCCCAGTACTGCAAAATAAGCAAAATGAAATAAAACAAAAACTACAATGAGATAACATGTTACCCCATTTAGAATAGCTATTACCAAAAAAGCTAAAAATAAGAACTAGGGAGGGTGTAAAGGTAAAGCAACTGGTGGGAATGTAAATTAGTACAGCCATTATGGAAAATAGTAAAACCCCACCACCATCACCACCCCTAAAAAAAGAAAAAGAAAAAAAAAAAAAAAAAACCTAAAACCAGATCTGTTATCTGATCCAACTATACCACTTTTGGGCATATATCAAAAGGAAAAAAATCAGCCTATCAAATAGATACCTACTTGTCAATGTTTATTGCAGCACTATTTACAATAGCTAAGATATGGAATAAGCCTAGGTATCCATTAATAGATGAATGGATAAAAAAAAATGTGGTACTTAATATGCTACTTCTACACAAGGAAATATTATTCAACTATAAAAAGAATGAAATCAGCTGGGTGCAGTGGTGCACGCCTGTAATCCAAGCAGTTTGGGAGGCAGAGGCAGGAGGATTGCAAGTTCGAGACCAGGGGCAGTCTGTGTACCTTAGCAAGACCCTGTTTCAAAAAAGTAAAAGAAAAAGTGGGCTGGGGTGCAGCTCAGTGGTCCAGCACTTGCAAAGCATGCAAGCACGAGGCCCTGGGTTCAGCCCCCAGTACCAAAAAAAAAAAAAAAAAAAAAAAAAAAAAAAAAAAAAAAAAAAAAAAAAAAAAAAAAAAAAAAAGAAGAAGAAGAATGAAATCCTGTCATTTGCAGTAAAATGGATGGAATGAGAGGACATTGTGTTAAGTAAACCAGACACATAAAAACATGTAGTACATGTTGCTTCTCATATGTGGAGCTAAAAAAGATAACCTTACTATAAAATAGTGATGAATAGAGGCTGGGAAGTGTGTATGTACAGGGAATGGGGGGAGTAGATAAATGGAGGTTGGATTTGATCACTGCATGCTGTATGCATGTATGGAAATATCACACTGAACCTCATTAGCATTATATAAAATTATGTGTTAATAAAAAAGTGCATATGCATGTAGAATTTTTATATTTTATGAATTTATACTTTTATCATTATAAAATGACAACTATTGTCTTTTATGGGCTGGGATTTAGCTCAGTAAGTACAGCACCCCTCTGCTGTCTCTGAGGTCCCGAGTTTGATTCCCAGCACTGCAAAAATGGGAGAAGGACATGGCAATCTACTCCCAAGGCAAGTCTGAAACAGTCAACCACTGAAAACCCTATAAGGGTCGCTATGAGTTGGACACAAATCAACAGCACCAAACAACAACAAACTATCTGTTATAAACTCTCTTATAGTCTAACCAGTCCACTATCAACAGCTTTTATTTTTTTAACTGAGGCAACTTTCTTATAGTTACTGCTTGTATGGTACATCTTTCCCAATTATTTTACTTTAAATCTGTGTAGGTCTGTAATTTTTAAATGTATCTCTTATCAGCAGAGTGGAATCTTGCAGCTTAAAATATAACTAACAGTATCTGACTTATGTTTTGAGTAGTTAGCCCATTTATATTCACTGTAATCACAGATGATGTTTAGCTTAAATCTACCACTTACTATTTGTTTATTCATCTCCTCTGATCTTTGTCCCAACTGTACTTTTGGGAAGCTAGCCAAGTATTATCCAAGTATTATTTTAGAATTTATGCTAAATCCTTATCAGCCTTTTAGCTCTACTGGAAGATCAACAAAATTGAGGCTCTGCCAATAAGTAGATGGGAGAAATACTTGTAGTAAAGGAGACTAGAATTAATCATAGATTAGCTCCAAGAATCCTGGCTGAAATGCTTCTTGGTAACTCTTGAAAAATAATATGAAAGAACATATTAAAATGAGTCTGGTAACATTTTACATAGAAATGAAAGAATGAGTTTGATAAAACTCAGGTGATCTGTGAAGACTTTTAGCAAGCTTATTCTTTGATATTTATTGAAATACCAAATATATGGTTTTTGAAATTTTTATAATAAAACTAATGTCTTTTTTCTGTCAATCTTTCCTCAAACCACTGATAAATTCAATGGTCAAACAGATCAGTGGAAAAGAATATAGTATCCAGAGGCAGATGTCCTTACATATGATCAATTGTTTTTTGACAATGGTAAAGGCAGTTCAGTGAAAATTGCCTATGAGTGATCAGTATAACATCTTGATCAGAACCCAATACTTTACTTTAAAAGTAATCTTCCTTTATTTTCCAAATGTATATCTATATACAAACATTTAGAAATATTTCCAACACATGAATTAATTGATAATTGGACAAAGACATGCACTGGTCTCTAGTGGCCATGTGCCTCTTTCTTTTTTCCCATATGTGTGGCAGAACCAAGCCAGCTCAAGGAAGTACTCCTAGACGATTGCTATTAGCCAGGCTGGTAATCAAATGCTCCAGCTAGACTTCTGAAATTTCTCTAGATTACATATTAAATCAGAAGTCTTTAGGTTATATAGACTGGGTGCCTCCAATCATTTTTTCTTTTTCTTTATTCTTTTTTGGTGGTACTTGGGGGTTGAATCCAGTGCCTCACACATACTTTGAAAGTGCTCCACCACTGGACTACAACCCAAGCCCATTAAAAGAAATTTTTTTTTTTATCTTAAGACAAGATCTCTTTAGGTTAATGCAGGCTGTAGCCAGCCTCAAACCTGCAATCCTCCCACATCCAACTTCCGAATCATTGGTATTACAAACACGATTCACTGCGCCTGACCAATCACTTTTATAAATATCTAAAATGTTGTTGTTGTTGTTAGGTGCCATCGAGTCGGTATCCAATTCATAGCGACCCTCTGTACAACAGGGGAACCCACTATCGTCAGTGCTTCTCTGCTGTTCATAGGGTTTTCAATGGCAGATTGATTTTTTGGGAGTGGGTTTCCAGGTCCTTCTCCCAAGCCTACAGCTTCTGGTGTTCCCAGGCGGTCTCCCATCCAGGTACTAACCAGGCCTGACCCTGCTTAGCTTCTGAGATCTGACGGGATCGGATGCCACAGGGCTACGCCTGCAGGCAAATATCTAAAATAGGGTAGATAAATATCCTCTGCTTGAGCGCTCTACCTTGCAGGCCTGCTGTAAGGATCAAAGCTCTATAGGATGACCATGGTAGCAGGGGACTCCATAAACTGCTTTCCCTTTATGTTGTTCTCAGTAAATAGGACCTAAGAGTTCATTAGTAATGGTGTCAAAGGATGTCAATACAAAAACCAGGGTGATCATCTACGTGTGCATATACCATAAAAGATGTCTGGAAAGAAACAAAAATCAATGTTAAAATCATTCACTCTGCAAGTGTATGTTTTCCACTAGTGAGCCATGAGAGAGTAGGAGTTATCTCTCCTGCCTGAACCTGTGGTACCCCTCCCACAGTTTTTCATGCCACTTCTGTTCTTCCTTATCCTCTGATTTGCACATGCACAATCCTCACAGCTAACAAAGATACTGCTTATTTGAATTCATTTTGGACTTATAGCTATGTGTGCTATTTAGTGTTTTTCATTTCTGACATTAGTATTTTATTCCCATTCCAAATTTTGCGTGTTGAATTCTTTCTTGTCATGATTAGATTTGTTACATTTGAATATTTATCATTTCATTTTTCTCTTAAAGAGGTTGTAAGGATAACAAGATTGTACTAACTATGAAATTCACTGCATGGAAGTGACCAGAAAACAAATTCTCAAAAAGGGCCAACAAAATCAAATTTATGAAAAGAATACAGGAAGTACTGAAAAAAATATGAATACAAAGAAAAAAATCAGGAAATTGAGACTAATGATGTGTTCCTTGGAGAAATTAAGTGGATGCATCTGTAAAAAAGAAAAAAAATGTATGCTAAAAAATAAATTACTGGAAGAATATTTCTCAGCAAGAATCAAAGAGAAACAACAAGAATAAAACTCTTCTTTGCCCTGAACCACAAGCTTCTAGACTCAGCTGTTTCCTGTCAATAGGATAACAGAGAAATACTGAAAGCTTAATGGAAATTAAGGACTACAACAGTAAGGGAAAACTCTTATTATCTTTTCATACATCAAGGATTTAGAGAACATAAAAAAGGTTACATTAATTAATTTCTTTTTAATGATCTGGCATTTGTAGATGGATAGATGAGTTGAGTCATAAAGTGTACATATTTATAGCTATAGTTGCTTATAAGCACACATTTGAATAAATATTTCTACTACAATGACCCCAAGTCCATTTCTAATATTTTATAGCATCATGGACT
The DNA here is from genome assembly GCA_007922755.1 of Pedetes capensis. Classification (NCBI taxonomy): domain Eukaryota; kingdom Metazoa; phylum Chordata; class Mammalia; order Rodentia; family Pedetidae; genus Pedetes; species Pedetes capensis. Next base: position 19,998 of record VMDO01024822.1, on the reverse strand, counting down.
TTAAATTAGAACAAAAATGTTTTATGTGCTCTTCCCCCTTAATTCTTTATATCTAAAATAGCTCCAGACTAAGTAAGACTGATAATAATGTGTGTTAGGTTAAATACTTTATTTTGATAAAATTTAACCATTTTGTTTAGGATAATTTTAAGTGGTACTCCTCTAAATATAATACAAAATTATGACTAAGGCTATTTTTCCTTTGCTTGTTGTTGCTAGGTGACCTTCAGTCGGCTCCAACTCATAACAACACTCATGGGGTTTTCAATGGGTGATTGGGGATTGCTTTGGTATTTGAATTGCCATGTTCTTCTCCCATTTTTCTTTGTTTAGCAGAATTTTAAAAGCATTGTTTTTTAATGTAGGTAAATATTTTAAATAAGAACACATATATGCATTAATGTAAATGAAATAAAGCATAGCTTAGTATCTTTTTGGAGTGATTACTCACCAAAATTCTGCTCACCTGTTGCATATGATATAATCTTCTAAATAGATCATCCATATTTTAATCACAGTTAATGTTTGTTATACTGCTCTAGAAAGATTCTTGCTAAGTAGACATTTATACTATACTTGGCCCCTGTCTTTTCTGTCACGTGTTTTAGAGTACCTACAATAATATAATTCTCTTTTTAAATAAGTACTATACTGGCACTTTAGCAAATTCCAACACTTAAAGTACATTGGAGCTTGAAGGAGCCATATAAATCACCAAGTCTAAAGCCTAATACCTCTATTCCACAAAACAGATAGGTTATAAAGATTTTCATATGATTTTCTCCTTTTATGTGTCTTAAAATCATGGGATAATATTTATTTGTTTTGCTAATCATTTGCTATCTAGATAGTTTTCAGATAATATTTGTGACTACAGAAGCATTCATTACTGGGAATAATAAGTTTATATATGTTATCTTCCTATAATAAACATAGGTAGACCTTTGAAACATTAACAAATGTTTTCATTTTTAACCATAATAAGAATGTGTAAAAGGATGTTTTACATTTTCTTCTAAAAAATTATGAGCTTTTTTTTACATTACTAGAAAATCTTATGAATGGCAGAGAAGCACTGACATAGTGTTGGGCATGGCACAGTGTCATAGAGTGTTTTGTTCTTTTGTACATAGGGTCGCTATGAGTTGGACCCAACTCGACAGCACCTGAAAACAAAAATAAAATGGTTGTATGTGAAACTTTAATTACTTCCTTAGTTTTTTTGTGCAAAATATTACTAAGGTTAAAAAGTGGTAATTAATGTATTTGAGACTCAGAACAGTGCAGACAGAACATTATAACCTGAGATATTTTCAGGTTATTGAATGACATTGTTTTTCAGAGAATCAGAGAACAGGTTTGTCCTAAATGAAGTATCAGATTGTTCTAGAATATAAAAGATCATAGCAAAGGATGATGAGTATTTGTTTAAAGCTTTAAAGGGAATAAAGGAAGATAATAGAAGTTTCCTTAGTTTTTAATATCCAAATCAAAAGAGAAACTAAGAAATATGTTAAAATCTTGACATTTGCTTGGTTTAATGGGTTTAATATAAGATAATGTATTCTTTAGGAATGTGAAGAAAGCCTGGGCACCATGGCACATACCTGTAATCCCAGTGACTGAGGCAGAGGCAAGAGGATCACAAGTTTGAGGCCAGAGCCTTACAACTTAGTGAGACTCTGTCTGAAAATAAAAAATAAAAAAAGGAGTTGAGGGATATATCTCAGTTATAGAGCACTTGCCCTGCTGAGACCCTGGATTCAGCCTGTCATTACTGGGGAAAAGATGGGGAGTGGGGAGGTCTCTTGACATCTTTACTGCAAGATATCTGTGCAAAAAATAGAATTTTGTTTGCCCTTTAAAATGACGGTTCATTTAGACAAAATGATTTATTAAAATGAATTCTTTTAAAAATCTTAAAAGTTACTGAATCATCATTCTTTACCTCTGTTCAATTTGTAGAGGTGATAACTCCATGTCTCATGGAATAAATTTCTTTGTTGTCCATTGATCTTTAAGTGTTTTTGTTATTTAGAAAAATCTTCCCCAATTGTGGCACCTGGGCTGGGATTTTGCTCAGTTGATAGAGTGTCACTCTGCAGTCTCTGAGGTCCCAGGTCCAATTCCCAGCACTGCAAATAATGGGAGAAGGATGTGGCAATCCACTCCTGAGGCAATCTCAAAACAATCAGCTATTGAAAACCCTATGAGGGTTGCTATGAGTCAGATACCGACTCGACGGCACCTAACAACAACAACAACAACAACAATTGTGACAGACCCTGTAGGGAAAAATTGGGAGGAAGTTGACAGAAACCCCCAAGCTGGGAAAATGGCCTTTGAATATCTCGTTTGTAAATTAGAAATCTAGGGAAAATGAAAGTAACTTGGTTGCACATTTGTACAAAACCCTTCCTGATTGGACAATTGGACTGAAAGCTGATTGGCTCAGGCCATTCTGTGGGCGAGCTATATGAGGAGCTGCCTTGCGGCAGCTCGATCCTTTTCACTCCTTTTCACTCTGTTTTGCCCAGACCATCGGCAAAGCAGGCCCTTTTCAGCCGTTCTTGCCCAGACCACTGATAAGGAAACAGCTTTCCTGCTCTCCTCTGGACCTTTGGTGAGGAAAGAATACTCTCCCGTTGCAACCATCAACAAGGAAAGAACCTGCTCTCCGTCTGATCTTGGTGTCTCCTTGTGACCACCAAGACCACCAACACAGGTGTTTGCCCCTGCAAGGCAAAAGCGCTTGAGGCTTTTCCTTTCTCCCATCTCTGCTGGCCTCCCGAGGGCCACAGGAGTCCTCGCCCCTCACCCGAGGGTCCCGAGTGAATTGTGTTTAGTATCTGTGTGTGCGGCGGCCCTGCCCGTCCAAACCTCCAGGCCAGACAGGGAGGTGCACGTCCCACAAGACCCAGTAGCCTTATAATGGAATAAGTGTTTTCTGTTTTATTTTTAAATATTTTATCACTTTGATTAAACAAATAACCACTACTGATTCTATTTTAATCAAATAGCCAAATCTCATTTGGTAATTCTTTTGGGTTGCCACGATAAGGTCCTGAAATTAAAAACACAACTCAGAATGCCTTTTATACTTAAAAATATCTTTAAAATTTTCCAAAGGATACCTGGAAAATCATGTATATTTCACTTTTTAAAAGAGAGGTGTGAGAAATACTTGATGTACTCAGCATGCTCCATATTTTATATTTATCTCATCATCATTGTATTACCTGTATGTGAAATCAGAAGCATCCGCCTTCCAGGAGATTATGCAGATGGATACACTAATCATATTATTTTCTCTAGCTTAAACACTAAGTAGGCTCACTGAACATACTCACATGGGGCATAGGTAGTAGTTCCTCAGGATCCTTGGAGGATTCTTGGGAGATTGATTCCAGGATCCCCAAGTTTGACAAAATTCAAAGAGCCATAAATCCCTTACATAAAATACTGTAGGATTTGCAAATAACCTATACACATCCTCCAGTTTACTCTAGATCATCTCTAGATTTCTTATAATACTTAAGACTATGCAAATGCTATATAAATAGCTGTCATACTATGCTATTTAGAGAATAAGGCTGGTTTTTAGCTCAGTTGGTAGAGTGCCACTCTGCTTCAGCAGTTTCTGAGGCCCTGAGCTTGATCCCCAGCACCACAGGAAAAAAATAAAAATAAAAAATAAAAAAAAATAAGGACTTGGCAGCCCAATCCCCCAAACAATCATTGAAAACCTCATGAGAATGGCTGAGTAAGACACAACTCAGTGGCACACAACAACAACAACAACAATATCAACAACACAGGGAATAATGATAAGAAAAAAGTCTGTACTTGAACTACAGTCACAATCACTGACCCATCCTCAATATTCTGGGTGTGAAATCTGTGGATACAGAGGGAAAACTTACATAAAAGCAAAGAATGTTGTGCAGCATTGCAATGAGAGAAAAGATGCAGACGAGTGTCTAAGCACCAAGAGAATTTTTGCACCTCTTAAGTCCTCTGGGCCCCTTCTTTGAGTACATAGGGGTCTTGCCCATGTTGTCAAGATCAGTGTATGGAATCTTGGTTTCAGAATAGCACACTAAAAGGCTCTCAGTGACTTGTTAAGTAGACAGAAAAGACTTGACAAACCCTGTAGGCCAGCTGCAAATTAGTACCAAAATATAACTTTCTGAGATTTACAGGACACTTTAAAGGTTAGAAAGGATGTCAAATTATTTCTTTTTGCAGACTATATGATCTTATACCTAAAAGGCCCCAAAGACTCAACCTGAAAACTTACATATCTGATGCATACATTCAGCAAAGTCGCAAGATACAAAAATCTACATTCAAAAACTAATCACGTTTCTATTCACTAAAAATCAACACAGCCAGAGAGAAATCAAGAAAACAACCTCATTTACAATAGGTTAAAAAAAAACACCTAAGAATAAACCTAACCAAGGACATGAAAGACCTCTATAATGAAAACTTCAAAACATGGAAGAAAGAAATTGAAGATGGCTTTACCAGAAAGAAGGAACTCTTTCACTCAGGCATTGGCAAAATTAATACTGTAAACATAGCCACACTTCCTAAAGCAATCTGCAGACTCAATGCAATCCCCATCAAGATTACAATGATACTCTTCACAGAAATAGGAAAAAATCCAAAAATTTATATGGAAGCACAAAAAGACCCCAAATAGAACAATGTATACCTGACATCAAAATTATACTACAGAGCCATAGTAACAAAAGCAGAATGGTACTGGCACAAAAATAGACATGTTGACCTACAGAATAGAATAGAGGACTCAGAAATAAACTCACACAGCTACAGCCACCTGATTTTCAACAAACATTAAAAACATATGTCAGAGAAAAGACAGTCTATTCAACAAATTGTGTTGGGAAAGCTGGATATCCACATGTAAAAGAATGAAACCAGATCCTGATCTCTTGCCCTATACAAAAATAAATTCAAAATGGATCCAAGACCTAACCTGACATCTTGAAATAGCTAGGGGAAAACAGGGTAAACACTTCAAGATCTAGTCATAACAAGAAATTTCTTGGATGCCAATAGCTCAGGAAACAGTAGCAAGAATTGACAAATATGGTAAGGTGACATTAAGAGGCACAACCACAAGGCACAGCACAAATAGAATAAAGAGAGAGCTCACAGAATGGGAGAAAATCTTTGTCAACCATACGTCTGACAGGGGATTAATGTCTAGAGTATATAAAGAACTCAAAAATTACACAGCAAAAATCCAATTAATATATGGGCAAATGTACAGTTCTCAGAAGTAGTAGTTCAAATGGTCAATAAATATAAGAAAAAACATTCAATATCTTTAGCCATCATGGATATACAAATCCAATGACATTTAAATTTCATCTTACCCCAGTCACAATGGCTAGCATCAACAAAACAAATGACATTAAATGTTGGCAAGGGTACAGGGAAAAGGAACCCTAGGATACTGCTGGTGGGACTATAAATGAGTACAGCCATTATGGAAACCAGTATGGAGGTTTCTCAGAAAACTAAAAATAGATCTAACATATGTTCTAGCCATACCATACCTGGGTATATACCCAAAGGAAACTAAGTCATTGTACCACAGAGACACCCGTACTTCCACATTTATTGCAGCATAGTTCATAATGGCCAAGATGTGGAATCAGCCTAAAAGTCTATTAGCAGATGAATGAATGGATAAAAACATACTAAATTTATTCACCTGTAAAGAAGAATGAAATTAAGTCATTTGCAGCAAAATGGATGAAACTGGAGATGATCATACTAAGCAAAGTGAGCCAGACTCACAAAGACAAATACTGCATGTTCTCTCTCATATGCAGAAACTAGATTGGAAAACATAAAACATATGTATGTGACTTGAAAGTAAAAGTCAGTATCTGGAGAGGAGAGGGGGTCAGTGAGACAGAGAAGGAAGAACCAAAAAGGGGCAGAGAAGGGGTGAATAAGAGCAAAGTATGGGATACAATTGTATGAAAAAGCCATTATGAAACCCATTATAAAAATAAGAAGAAAGGAATAAGGTTTCCTAGATATGCATAATAAATCACTGAAAATAACACTATTTTGAACAAATACTTTTATTTGGACAGCATAAACTGCTTGTTGTTGTTATAACCTGCTTGTGCTATTGAATCAGATCGGACTCATAGCTACCCTATGTACAACAGAAAGAAACACTCCCTGACACTGTGCTATGTCCAGCACTATGTCAGTGCTTGTTGGCTACTCATGGGGTTTTCAATGATTGGCTGTTTTGGGACTGCTTCTAGAGTAGGCTGTCGCACTCTTCTCCTCTTTCTGCAGTGCTGGGTATTGATCCCAGGGCCTCAGAAAGAAAGCACAGAGCAGCACCCTACCAACTGAGCTAAACCCCAGTTCCCATAAATTGCTTATCACAAATTTCACTGTCCTCATCTTGGCTAAGAGTAAAGTCAAAACACAACAAATCCCCACAAACATCCATGCATCCCCAGAGATAAAGATAATACTTTTCCAAGCCAAGTGTAAATAAAACTGATTTCCACATAAAATGTTACTATAAACATTTTGTGATTGTATGTTTTTTGTAGAGGCTGTAGGGATGTGCCATTGCCTTTACTACCCATGATTTTTCCCTAAGGGGAACTACTGATCAAACTCTTATGGAGAGCTGGGTACAATGGTATATGCCTTTAATCCCAACAACTCAGGAGGCAGAGGAAGGAGGATGGTAGGTTTGAGCCCAGAGGCAACCTGTATAATTTTGTGAGACCTTATCTCAAGATAAAAAAATGAATGCAGCTCAGTGGTGGAGCACCCTGGATTCGACCTCCTAGTAGTGCAAAAAATAAAATAAAAAACAACCTTATGAAGAAGTAACATCCTGTATCCAATAGGAAATTTTAGTTATCTTCATTCTGCTATTATTGGTTACTTAATAGGTTAACTAAAGTCATTCACTCCTATTCTCAAAGAAATTTCTGCTTTCCTCTGATGCTTGCCTCTAGGCCCTGTTCTCAGTGACCTTTCATTTTCAACAATTATGCGCAATCTCAGAATCTCTTGAGAAGGGATGCACTAGCGACTTTGACATCATTCCTGTAAGAAAGGTTCTTGAGCACCATTCAAGGCTGATGTCATTGAAACAGTCTTTTGATGGTCCTAAAGGAATGAATGATGATTCCAGGGCTAGAGCTTCTCTCAGTCCAAGACTGAAATGCTTAATGAAAGCGACTTCACTCAATACTGAACATAACAAGATTAATAATAAACAACTCAAAATAGTAAGGACACTATTTTGTACAAATAACCACAACAAAATTTCTATCATTGGTTAATTCAGTTTTATTTAATTATATATACCTAAGGAAGTCTTATGGGAGAAGGACGTGGCAATCCACTCCCAAAGCAATTCCAAAACAATCAGCCATTGAAAACCCAATGAGGGTCATTATGAGTTGGACCCAACTCCACAGCACCTAACAACAACAACAAAGGAAGTCTTATTCCTTTCTTCTTAAACTATCTCTAATCTTTAAATTACTAGATTTTATTTTATATTTAATAAAAGGCAACAATTTTAATGATTTCTAATTCTCATTGATTCTCTTCAGCTGTTGTTGTTGTTTGGTGCTGTGGTATCCGACTCATAGCGACCCTATGTACAACAGGGGCAACACTATTGTCAGTGCTTTTCTGATCATAGGGTTTTCATTGGGAGATTAATTTTTGGGAGGGGGTTGCCAGGTCCTTCTCCCAAGCCTACAGCACCTGGTGTTCCCAGGTGGTATCCCATCCAGGTACTAACCAGGCCCGACTCTGCTTAGCTTCCGAGATCTGATGGGATTGGATGCCACAGGGCTACGGCTGCAGGCTCTCTTCATCTAGAACTGAATAAATATTTTCATTCAATTATCTTTTCATGTAATATATTATTTGCATAGGTTATATAAAAACCTGTTCTTCTAACCAGAATATAATTAGACAAATGAATTATACAACCAAGGCCTATCTAAAGAATCATTTTTGAGAATGATTCTCATTCAATAACATATACCAAACCCACTATTAAGAAAAAGGTGATTTTACACGTGGAGTCAATACTATGACAAACCTCTAAGAAAAATTGCTTAGTAACAGGCTTATAGTAAGGTTCAAGTCTGGTAAATGACAACGGGAGATAGTTTCTGGCAGGTCAGAAACTATCCAGAGTTTTGTGAATCTGAAGGAGATGGAAACTCATGAAATCCATGAAAATGTACAGATACTATGTTACTATGTTGTTGTTGTTAGGTGTGGTTGAGTTGGTGTCTGACCCATAGCCTCCCTACATACAATAGGCAAACACTATTGTCACTGTTTCTCTGCTATTCATAGGGTTTTCAGTGGTGGATTGATTTTTGGGAGGGGATTGCCAGGTCCTTCTCCCTAGCCTACAGTATCTGGTGTTCCCAGGCAGGCTCCCATCCAAGTACTAACCAGACCTGACCCTGCTTAGCTTCTGAGATCTGATGGGATCAGAAGCCACAGTACTTTGGCTGCAGGCACAGATACTATAGGTGAAGTCTAATGGGAAAAACGTCTTGTGTTTGTTTTTGTGAACACAGAATTGTTGTTGGGTGCCATTGAGTCAGGTGCAACTCATAGCAACCCTACGTTGTTATTAGGTGCGTCGAGACAGGTCCGACTCATACTCCCCAACACTGAGGCATGCACAGCACTGCCAGTGCTTCTCTGCTATAATAGTTGATTATTTCAGGAGTGTGCTGCTGGGTCCTTCTTTCATTTTTGTGGTGCTGGTGATAGAACCGAGGACCTCAGAGAGCACAGAGCAGCACTCTACAAATCAGCTAAACCCCAGCCGTTGGACATGGGATAGAAGAGGGAATAAAAGAAGCTGTTGGAAGGGCAGTATAAAATTCTAAGGAAAAATTCTAGGCAGCAGTTAATTCTCTGGCCTTACAAGTTAAACAGCAAACTCAAGAAGGCTGCTACCATTAATACTCTCATAGCCCCTAAGTAAATAATGAGGCCCAATATAATGAGACCAATCCTTTAATTATAGCCATGAAAATCTGTTACAGATTATTTGCCACCATGGGCACGAAGACTGTTAGGTCGTGATTAAAGGCTCCAGACTAGGTGACATTACATGTTAACTTGTAGCATTTTGTGCAGTTGAGATGCACAGAATTTCTCCATGGTAGGTTGTTCTGCAGTAGGTTTTGCATCTAAGCCACCAGTAATTGTAGGCCTTGTCTCAATATACAAGGCTTGCCCTGATTAATTACCTTTGCTATGGTGTTTCTTCATCTTGCAGTGCCACCCTCTTTTTTATTTTAATTCTAGGGGGTTGAACCCAGGGCCTCCCACATGGCAATCCAGTGCTCTGCCACTGATCTGTACCTCCAGCCCCCTTTTAAATTTATTTTTAAATTTTGTAGTTTTGGCAAGTTGCACAGGCTATCTCTGGCCTTCAACTCATGATCCTCTTGCCTCAGCCCCCTGAGCTGCTGGGTTCATAGGCATGTGCCGTGGCACATGACTTGGAGTGCTCTATCTTCTTTCAGAATGCATATCTATAGCAAACAAGTATCTGAAATTCCATTATCTCTTCAGATTGAAACTACTGGTAAGAGTGTATACTGAATATGAGATAGAGATATTTTTGCAGAGCAAAGGTTTTTTCCAAGAGATCATGAATATACCAGTACTATGGTAAAAATGTCTGAGTTCATCATCTGGGTGATTTTCAGTGGGATCTATTAAACAAAAACCAACTCACATCTGCTCTCGCACTTCTAAGTTCCCCTATTAAACACTTTTCATTCAACTGTGTCAAACACCCCACAATGAAAATCATGCTCATTTTATAGAAGGTCACACTTGAAAGCTCTGCTGAATGTCACCCATGAATAACAACTATTTTGACCAAATTAATTAGCTAATACTTACCAATGAATAAGAAAGACACTGTGGCAGTTTTGGCATTGGGGCTCACAGAATACCAAAAGCTTGAAGATACTCCCTCAGGAGAATAGATCCAGAAGAAGTTCTATCAGAAGACCGTAGTGGGGAGGGAATCATGGGGGTATTGGAAAGAGGGCAAACAAGGAGGTTTCAGGGTTTCGCAGACGTAAATAGTGCTGGTTCTTTTTTCATTATCCAAATAGTCATTGTACATTCTTTAACATGCCATTCAACAATTAAATTTTGGTCTTTGTTTAAATGAAGGTAAAATAGTGTTAAGCTGGTTCCAGTGTCATGGTGTCCACAAGCCTGTAATCCCAGACAATCAGAAGGTTGAAGGAGGCAGATTTTGAGGTCAAGGCCAGAGGCAGCCTGGGCAATTAGGTGAGACCTTGTCTCAAAATTTAAAAAATGAAATAAAATAAAATAAAGGAGAAGGAGTTTTGTGTGCAGCTCAGTGGTAGAGCACTTCCCTAGCATGTGCAAAAGCCTGAGTTCAGCCTCCAGTATCAAACAAACAAAACACAAACCTACACGCAATAGTGCTAGAGTAAAATTTCATTGTGACATCAAAGTATTGACAATTTCAAGTGGGCAGATCCTGATTTGTGGAGGGCTGGTGGAGAAGAGTTATTTTGGAAACAAACCCATTAAAAAGGTCGTTTCAGTTGTAAAGAGCCATGCTCATTTTGTGTAGAAATCTAGGGCCTTTCCAATTAAAGCCTGTACAAAATGTTTCTTTTCTTGCCTTATCTATTCTTTGTAGTGGAATGAAAGATCTCTCACAATGTAGATGGGAGAATGTAGAGATCTGAAGGATCCTAGTGGTGGTATTAATTGGGAAAATAGAATAATGACATGGGGTTCACTAATACCATTTTGTACCATGCAGACTTCAAACACATCACAGGGAATAGTTGCAGTGATTAACGCTGCTCTTACTGATGAGCCTTTTTATACTGAAATAAATCCTGCAGAAGCTTTAACCTCGAGTTTTATTGTGTGTTTCTGGGTGTCATGTACACTCTTCTCATTTGTTATGGCAAATGAAAACAAGATCTTTTCCTTTTTTTCTTTTTGAGGCATTCTGAAAAAAAAAAAGTCTCCCAATTGGTTTACTAGAAATTATGGACAACCAGTATGCAAATACCTTGCAACTGGCCCTCTAACAAGCTATGAGCTATGAAACTCAATGGATGTCAGTAGGTGTGAATATGTGTGAATGCACACCTGCCCATTTCAACTGCATTCTGTAATGCATTTGTTTCAAAATTTCTGTATTTCATTAAGTAGAATTAACATATTCTTAGATTAAAAGTTATCTGTTTTAGTTTTAGCTTTTAGAATGTATTTTTAGGGACAACTGTGGTGGCACATGTCTGTAATCCCAGAGACGTGGAAGGAGAAGGAAGAAGGATTACAAGTGCAAGGCCAGAGATAGCCTGCATAACTTAGACATGTCATGTCTCAAGATAAAAAATAAAAAAAGGGCCTGAGGGTACAGCTCAGTGGTAGAGCACTTGCCAGATATGTGTGAGATCCTCAGTTCAGTCTCCTAGCACTGCAAAAACAAACATAAAAGTACTTTTTAGGGCTTGGGTTAGCTAGCTCAGAAATACTGTGCTTGACTGCCAAAGTTGTGTCTCTAGCACTCTTAGGAGCACAGTACATGCTAAATATGTTTAACAATGTTTGTTAACCCCAATCTTTGAAATCTGTGGGAATAGATAAAGTGGAATTTGACTTTATATTTTATGTAAATATAATTCTGAAGTACTTTAAAAATAAAGATTATTGTTTTTGTTGTTGTGTGCCATCAAACAATCATATGTACAACAGAACAAAACACTATCCAATCCTGTGCAATGCACATGATCTTATGTTTGAGCCCATTGTTGCAGCCACTATTTCTTCTCATTTTGAGTCATGCCACATCAGCAAAAGTAGGTGCCACAGGTTTTACTCCACTGTCATCATTAAGGTCTACTGCTTTGAGGTGGCAACTGTTCCCCAGATGTTTCTTGAATGCTTTCCAGCCTTGGTGACTCATTTTCAGCACTATAGTTGACAGTGCTTCCCTGCTACTTAGGGAGTTTTCAATGGCTAATTGTTTCAGGAGCTGGATCCTTCTCACTAGTCTTTCTTAGTCTGGAAGCTCAGCTAAGAGCTGTTCACCATGAGTGGCCCTTCTGAAATACCAATGACATAGCTTTCAGCATGACAGCAACACACAAGCCTGCACAGCATGACAAGCTGACAGACACATAGAGTATATAAAGATTAAGTTTCTAAAAATTATTTATTATTTTTGTACTGCTGGGGATCAAACCCACAGCTTGTGCATGCTAGGCAGTTGCCCTACCACCCAAGATTAAAAATTTTGAAGCATGTAAACATATTCTATGAAATTATTTCTAAATAATTAGGCTCTCCAAAAATTCATCTTAATTCCACACTAATGCAATTTAACAAATGTTTTCAGAATGAGTATCTGTAAAATATCAACAGCATCATATGGTCTAATTCAATAAATCTGGAGTATTTTCTTCTAAAATGTGAGAATGTCCTCTTATTCTCAACTTTAGAATTCTTTTTCAGATTGTAGGCGGGAACTCTGATATAAAAGTTAACATAACAAGAGAGGAAGAACTGATGTAAGTTTCTCTTTTTCCCCCACATTAGGGATATTTTTAACAAGTTTGTCTTGTTAGAGTGAGAAGAAGCTAGGACTAAAATATCAATTGGGCTGGAAACATAGGTATCTATATACAAAAACAGGGATTGGCAAACTACTGTCAGTATGCCACGTATAGTCTGCCATTCATTTTTATACATAAAGCTTTATTTGGAACAGAATCATGTTCATTTATTTATGCTTTTTCTATGGCTGCTTTTGTACTATAATGACAGAGATGAGTGATTGTGATAGAGTATATCATCCTTAAAATATTTAATATTTGTCTCTTTACAAAATTTTTTTGTTGACCTTTAATATTTAATGTACAGGAATTTTTCAAAGACTTAGACTAATGATTAAAAAGGAAATACAGTTTCCAGAATGAAAAAGCCTGAGAGATCTAAATGTACTTTTTTAAAACTAAGTTTACAACTTAATGTACACCATAATGTGCAAGTGCCCACTATTTTATTGAGAATCTCCCACAGGATTTAGTAGTTATTTTCAACTACAGGTTATGATCCTGAGAGATCTACCATAGGAAACTTTGAATTCAAGGATGTCAATGAAAATAGGTTCTTGAAAAACAATGAAAAAAAAAGCAAAGTAAGCCAAAATTGCTCTGAAAAATAGTCAAAGATTTACAGCAACCAAGTAAACAATGATTCACAAAAATGAATTAAAAATGGTAAGAAAACTATGTGGGCTGGGATTTAGCTCAGTTGGTAGAGCGCTGCTCTTCAGTCTCTGAGGTCTTGGGTTCAATTCCCAGTACACAAAAATGGGAGAAGGATGTGGCAATCCACTCCCAAGGCAATCTTGAAACAATCAGCCATTGAAAACCCTATGAAGGTCACTATGAGTCGGACACAACATGATGGCACATAACAAGCAACAAGCAAGCAAGAAAACTATACTGCATTTTACTTAGCTTTCTCCTATCTCTGCTCTGGTTTGGTGGTGGTCTTGAAGACAATTACTTGCATTAGTATCTATTCACTGAATCTGGAGTGAATAAAGCAGATCCTAAAAGATCTATGTCAGTTTTGACCAGGCTAACAACAAAAAAGGCTGCCAGAGGAACTGATAAGAAATTTGCCTTAACTTGGAAAGTTTTTAGAGTAGAAAAATGTCTATGCAGAAGTCATTCCATGAAAACATTAAGGAAAATAAACAACTTATATCTACCTGGAGAACAAAAACAAAACAAACAGTATAGGCAAGCAATAGACATGCTGAAACCTGAGAAAGATACTTTGATGAATTAAGGCATCGAAAAGCTCCTACTCAGGAGAATTAGAAAACCACAATCATGACTGAGGACAATGTGTGCTCACAAAAGAACACAGAGGCTCAATGACTTAATTTCTGGCTAACAATTTGGCTCCCAGTAAGTAGGATATGAAGGTAGCAGAGCAGAATTGTAAATGGCCTGAATAAGGGTTGAGAGAGTACCTCTAAACAAAGTCAATTTGCAAAACTAGTCAAGTTTTTCTCTCCTCCCCTTTATTGGGGTTTGAACATTCAAAGAAATTACTTTCAAAACGTTAGTTTACCACAAGCTAAAGGAATAGTGACTATGGAGATCACACACAACAAAACACAGTTTCTACCAAAAAAAAGAGAAAAAACTTTGAAAAAAAATCTCTAAATGAACAAAAAAACCACTGCACACAGAAAGCAACAAAAGCAAACCCTAAGGATGGAGAATCTAATTTCCAGAATTGCTATATTATAATTCAAGGTGTTTAGTTTTCAACAAGAGACACTGAGCATACAAACTATCAAGAAAGCATGACCCGTTCACATGGGAAATGACTCCCAAGAAAGTACCCTAAAAGGAAGCAGAAACAAAGATTAAACCAAATTTTAAAAATATGTTCAGAGAGCTAAAGGAAACTATGGACAAATAACTAAATGAAACAATGTACAAACAATATAAAAATTATTTTTTAATAAAAGATTCTGAAACTAGAAAGTATACTGAGTGAAATGAAAGATTTACTGAAGTTCCAACAGAAGATTTGAGCAGGAAGAAAAAAGAATTAGTGAACTTGAAGATGTTCTTGTTAGGTGCCATTGAGTTGGTACCCGACTCGTAGGGACCCTGTGTATAACAGGCAAAACACTATTGTCAGTGCTTCTCTGCTGTTCATAGGCTTTTCAATGGCGGATTGATTTTTGGGTGTGGACTGCTAGAAGATAGATTCGTTGAAATTCTCTAGTCTGAAGAACAAAAAGAACATGAATATAACAAAATAAACAGAGCCTAAGAGTCCTGTAGGACATGATTAAGCAGATCAATATATGCATAATGGGAGTCCAAGTAAAGGAGAGAATAGAGAATAAATCATATTTGGGTAAACAATGGCCAAAAACTTCACAAATTAGATGAAAGGCATAATCATGTCCCCAAAACTCAAACACACACACACACACACACACACACACACACACACACACACACACACACAAAAAACACAAAACAAAACAAAACACTCCAAAATACCCTCAATGAGATGCAATTAAAGTGTCAAGAGCCAAACACAAAGAGAATCTTGAAGATAGCAACATAGAAGCAATTTGTCACTAAAAGGGATCCTCAATAAGAATATCAGCCAATTTCCTCTCAGAAACTGTAGATAAGCCCTTCTTAGTGTAGATGCAAAATGTATCAATAAATTAGGAAACTAAATCCCTCATATTAAAGAGATTATGGACCATAACCAAGTGGGATTTTGTTCAGAAATACAAGTTGTTCAACATACGAAAATCAAATGTAATATACTGTATTAAGAAAATAAAAGACAAAAGCACATGATCACCTCAACTGCTGCAGAAAAATAAAATCCAGCACCCTTTCATGATTAAAAAAATAATCAAGAAAATAGGAATAGGGAACTCCACAATCTGGGGGACATTTATGACAAGTCCACAGCAAACAACATACTTGATGATGAGAGACTGAAAATGTTTCTATTATGATCAGAAACAAAACAATGATGCTTGTTACCCCCAGTTCTATTCAACATTATAGTAGAATTTCTATTCAGAGCAAGAAGAAAAGAAAAGAAAAGAAAAGAAAAGAAAGGAAAAGAAATATTGAAAAAAGGAAGAAATTATAACTTGTTAGGTGCCATCATGCTAGATCTGACTCATAGCGGCCCTACGTACAGCAGAAGGAAACTAGTTGAGATTCTCTCTCCTCTGCTTTATTGGGCTCTGAATATTTAAGGAAATTTCTGTCAAAACATTAGTTTACCACAAGCTAAAGGAATAGTGACTATGGAGATCACACACAAGAAAACACAGTTTCTACCAAAAATAAAATAAAATAAAATAAAAGTAAAAAAAAAAACCCCGCTAAATGAACAAATACTACATACAGCAAGCAACAAAAGCAAACCATAAGGATGAAGAATTTGATTTCCAGAATTACTACATTATAATTCTCAAGATATGTATGTATATATGTATCACAAACATATGACATATATACAGACCCACATAAAATTGTAAAGAATGCATATACACATAGACAAATAGAGTTAAGCAAATTTTGTAAAGTTCTCAGGTATAAGATCAATATACTGTAATTGGTTGTATTTCTATATACTAGCAATGAACAATAGAAAACAAAAACAAAACAAAACAATAAGAAAATAACTCCATTTACAATAGTATCCCAAATAATAAAATACCTAGGAAAAATGTTAATCAGAGTTCTGGACAAAGTAAAAGATTTGAATACCAAAAATAGAAAGCATTCATTGTTGAAAGATCTTAAAAAGGAGAAATTTCATTTTCAAAATCCATTTTCAAAAAAGGATAACCATCCAAAAGAGTTTATGGATTCAATGCAATCCCTATCAAAATTCCAATGCCTCCTCCACACACTTTTTTTGCAGAAATAGAAAAAACAGTTTTCAAATTCACATAGAATTGCAAAGGACGGCCACAATCCAAAACAATTTTGGAAAAAAACAAAGTTGAAGAATTCACAATCCCCAATTTCAAAATGTATTATAAAGCTACCGCAAGCAAAACAGTGTGTGACTAACATAGGGTAGACACTGTTAACCAAATAGGACTTAGAGTCCAGAAGCTAATACATGTGCCTTTGGTCAATTGATTTCTACAAGCGTGTCAGGACCATTTAATGGGGGAAAATAATCTCTTCACCAAATTGTGCTTGGGACAACTGAATACCTACATGCAAAAGAAAAAAGTTGAATCCCTATTCACACGTACAAAAATGGACTTGAGTAAATTATGTAAATATATGATCTAAAACCATAAAATTCTGGAAGAAAATAAAGAGATATTACTGTGACTTTAGATTACACAATGGCTTAAGATCTGACAGACAAAGAGACAAAGAAGCCAAATCTTTGATTCCAGTTGAAAAGTAGCAGGAAGACACATGCTTTTAGAATAACGCTTTCCCATGAAGGAAAAACGAGCAACCAAAGCACCAAAAGCAGTCCGCCTTCTGGGATTGGAGGAGACCTGGACACTGGAGGGATCATGTAGTGCTAAGTGGAAGATTCAGCAGGAAAATAACACTGAGCATCACAGGTTGGCAGTGTGGTTGGGTTTCAGCTATCAGGGAGAACGTAGGACCTGAGTCAACTCTGGAGTTCAGCCACCTATCCCCAAGGCTATGAGTTCTATGAGTTGTCCTGAGGAAGGGGTTACCTTGGCCATCTCTCATCTCCCCCACCCTCAACTGGCAATTACTCTACATACTCCTGACTCCTGGCCATTTATTCATCCAATCCTAGGACTGTATTCAAGCTAAATAATCAGCACAACTTTTTTTGTTTTGTTTTGTTTTTGTGGTCATTTATGACATGGTAGGCATAGAGAAAAATCATAGTAAAACAGAATGAAAGCACAAGGAAATAAGGAAATGAGGAAAACTGTGCAGAATAGCTTATAAAAGTTTTACCATTTTAGACATGGGCTTTATTTCTAGCTCTCTAGGATCTACAATACTGTAGCCTTGAGATGTTGTGAGTACTGGAATAAACTGCATAGTTAATACATATGCAGTACTTAGCACAGTGCTCTGTACATCAAGAATCTCATAAAAATGGTATTCCTAACCAAATATAATTTTTTCAGCACAGAGGGATGGGTGTTGAATCCAGGGCCTGGCACATACTAGGCAAGTGCTCTATCACTGAGCTATACCCTCATCTCCTTCTTAATTCTTTTTATTTTGAGAAGGGTCTCACTAAGCTGTACAGGTTGCCTGTGGCTTTGACCTTAGGATCCTCCCATCTCAACCTCCCGAGTCTCTGGGACTACAGGTGTAAACCACAGCATTTGACTGTTATTTGTAATTTCAAAGACTTCAGAAAGCCCTTAGTGCCCTAAAACACTTCCAGTATTTGATGACTGGTCTAGTGTCTACAATTCTATATGTTATTAGGGAATCATGTATGTGTTTTAGAACATTTAGTCACGTTAAAATGGATGTACTCTTTCATTTGTTTCCTTCTTCTGTCTATGCAATTTAATTGACCCTATGAATCAGTGGGCAGAATGTAAATAACAAAGCTATTTTTTTGAGTGGGCTGCTAACCAGATTCCTTTATTTATTCGTCAGTGGAAGTCATTTATTCTTCTCATTATGAAATCCATGAAAGAGACAGAAAAAGACCTTGCAGAACGCACAATTAAGGCAAACTGGCAATGTGTTCTTCCTGTCTCAAAGAGGTTTGCAATAGCTCTTGTTTTGTTTTCTCAAATCAATACAATATCTTTAAAAGGTATAGCCTACTGATTCCACCAGATGGGTAATAGTCTGTACTGGATCCACATAAAGAATGGTAAGGGAAAAAAAAAAAAACTAATGTGTAAGAGTTTTATTCCAGCAACTGCTCCTGGGAAAAATTGCTGTTTAATATTTTTGCTTAGATTTCAAAACTCTGAGTCTAGTATTTCCTTACCTCTTCAACTGCCCTCTTTACTCTGACTCACTTGCTTAGTCCTTAACTGTATAGGATTGTGATCCTTCCTCCATCTTAACCTTCTCTTCATTCCATGGACCCAAAATAGTACCCCGTAGTTCCTATTCATAGCTTGCCCTCTTACTTTTGAGACATGGTCTCACATTAGAGAAACAAATATTTTGTGCAAAGTAAGAAAAATAGTTTCTATTTTGTATGGCATCTGCTCTTCTAAATGTAAACAGCATTAAATGAAAAAAAGAAAGAAAGAAACCAAGGTAATTAATCTCTTTAAATGATTACAATTAGCTTTGATTAAAAAGATCTGAGTTTGACTTTTGCCTCTGCCAAGTTTTAAACATTCTACTGAGATCACTTAACCCTAAAACCTTCTTATTTATAAGATAAACATAATATTTCTCATCATAGTAGCAAACAGAAACATTGTCAAAGAACCTAACGTGCTTCATAAATTTAAAAATGCCATACACATTTGAAGTTTGCAAGCTGAGAATGAGAAATTTTCATTTCTGTTATTAAAGTCAGGCTTAGATATGCACACCTTGCCTTAACTAATGGTCTGAAAACTTTTGTGATTGCCTATATTTATCAGGAAAAAGTGAGCACAAAGTTTCAAAATATGTGTATATATCTTTAAGTTATTTATACACTCCACAATGAAATATATAGATTTTACAGGGTGCTCTAATCCCTGTGCATACCTATAACCCTAGTGACTTGGGTGGCTGAGGCAGGAGGTTTGAGAGTTTGAGGCCAGAGGCAGCCTGTGTAACTTAGTGAGATTCTGTCTCAAAATAAAAAAAAACAAAAATGGTTGGAGGTGCATCTGAGTGGTAGAGCACTTGCCTAGCATGTGCAAGCCCTGGGTTCAACCTACCAGTAATGGGAGGAAAAAAAAGTATAGATTTTTAAATATATACAACATAGAAAATGTTAAAAAGCTATCACTTTAACAAATTTTTAGTTTTAGTTTTGATTTCAATATTTTTTTGTCTGATACAGATGGCAAACTGTAGCACATATATTGCAAAAGCTCCCCAAAAGTACTTATTTCATACCATAGCTTGCTCATAATTGATTCAGTCAATAGATTTCATATGAGATGTTCTCTCTCTGGAATTCTTTTCACATTCTAGTTAAAGAAAATTTTATCAGGATTGTACTATACTCTCTTCCACAACCCCATTAAATTTAAAAAGTCATTAACTGCTCTGTATATTTTCTCTGATTCTCTAATTAGTAAAATTAATATAGCAAATAATATCTTTAAAAAGCTATAGTGAATATCACAGTTAATGGTGAGAAATTAAATGTTTTCCCTTGAATATCAAAAATAAGGCAAGG
>VMDO01024821.1:0-29044 GCA_007922755.1 Pedetes capensis | reverse complement strand
TATCACTTGTGGAATCATTTAAAAATAATCGCACTACATTAGAGATTTATAAACACTTTTATCAAAGTGAAGCATCTAGATTTTTTATGACAATATGGATAAAGAATCTACTTTGCTATTGAAATTTCATATATATTCTCTCTCCATATATGTGTATGTGTGTGTGCATATATATATGTATACACATATATATACATATATACATATGTATGTGTATATAAATACACATGTATATATATACATATATACATATATATACATATATATGTATATATATGTGTGTATATGTATGTATATATGTGTGTATACATATATATGTATATATATTTCTCTTTGTGAATTTGGCATTCAAAATTAGACTAATTCTAAGGCAAAATAGTTCTACAAAATATTGGGACCTATAATAAAGAAGGAAAATTGTTGGGGGAAGGGGTTATGAGAGTAACCTGTAATTAAACATAAAATAATATGAAATGCTTCCATAGAGGATGAAAGCAAATGTCTACAAATTTGCAAAAATGTCAATATCTATCAAAGCAATGTAATAGTAAGTGTTACATTAAATAATACAGAGTTCTTTTATAGACATACAAGTCTGATGTTAATTACATATTAAGCAATAGAAAATTTCTTAAGAATATATATATAAGAAACAAGGATTTTTAAAATTATGCATCCATCTTATCACTGGCGCTTTAACACCAGTTTTGACAAAACACATGACAATGTTTTATACTTTATTGTTGTTTTTGTTGTTGTTGGGTGCCGTCGAGTCGGTATCTGACTCATAGCGACCCTCACAGGGTTTTCGATGGCTGACTGTTTCGGGATTGCCTTGGGAGTGGATTGCCAGGCCCTTCTCCCATTTTTGCGGTGCTGGGAATTGAACTAGGGGCCGCAGAGACTGCAGTGCAGCGCTCTACCAACTGAGCTAAAGTTGGTAGAGCACTGTGCTACAGTCTCTGAGGTCCTGAGTTCGGTTCCCAGCACCACAAAAACGGGAGAAGGGCCTGGCAATCCACTCCCAAGGCAATCCCGAAACAGCCATTGAAAACCCTATGAGGGTCGCTGTGAGTCAGATACTGACTCGATGGCACCTAACAACATTGTTGTTTTTAGGTGCAGTTAAGTCCAGCTCATAGTGACCCTATATACAAGATAATGAAACAGTCCTTGACACTGTGCTATGGCCGGCACCATGTCAGTACTTCTCTGCTATTTGTGGGTTTTCAATGGCTGAGAGTTTCTGGATTGCTTCTGGAGTGGATTGCCACATCCTTTTCCCATTTTTGCAGTGCTGGGGATCAAGCCCAGGGCCTCAGAGAGTGCAGAGCAGCACTCTACAAACTGAGCTAAAGTTTTGTACTTTAATTCATGTAAAAATAAATTTTGTTGACATGAAGACTCTGATTATTTAAATGGGGCCTGAGATCTTGTATTTCTGACAAGCTTCCACATGATGCCGATCCTACTAGTCCATGTCCCTCACCTGGAGTAGCAGGAATCTATGCAGGAAAATTTAATGGAGTTTCTTTATAATTGTCAGTATTGCCACACTGGGAAGATAATTCAAGTCTGATTTTTTTTCCAACTGGGCCATGGAGAAAAATAGATCTTCATGAAAGTCAAATGTCAACTATTTACCTTTCTTGACAAGGATTTTTGAAGCAGGCAGAGGCATGACTGTGTGTGTGTGTGTGTGTGTGTAAGTGTGTGTGTGTGTACACCTAGACGGCAGGACCAACACATGTGCATTACATCAAGGGAAGTGTGTCAGCAACTCTCCTGTGACTGTCCCCAATTTTGCCTTGTACTCATCTAAGCATACGGAGTTTAGAGAACTGTCAGGTTCACGTGTGCCCTCTGTCCAAGGTTAAGACCCAGCTTATTTCACACATTTCCCCAGTTTCCATGTGGATGCTGTTAAGGTTGCCTGGAATTTGGAGATAAGCCAGGATTAGTCCTGCTTTAAAGTCATCAGGAAACCTTGTTACAGGCCTAAAGTTAAGTTGTTAAATCTATTTCTGAGAGTTTACTTGGAACAAAGTCATACATTCACTTACTTTGGTAAGCTTCAAATCGTAAAAACACAGTGGTGGTTGTTGAAAACTTACCTGGAAGCCTATACTTTCATGTTTTTAGAGATGGTGAACTTATTTTCTGAGGCTAAAACAATACTCTGTTTACCAAACCTGCTTTAAAAAAATATTTAAACTATAAACTAGTGGATGGGATATTGACTTAGGAAAAAAAAAACCTTTAAGAACTGGGTTAGTTGTATTCAGGCAGATTTTTAAAAATCACTTGGTAATGATTCAGAATTATTGTATAACTATAAAATGTTTTATTGTTTTTCTTTATAACAGAAATTGCCAATTGCTATGACATTTTCCTTTGTCAGAAATAGAGATCCTAGGTGATATTATACTTGTGCTAATAACATGACTAAAACAGTGGCTTTCCTATTATTTTTCTTATGTGAATACTCTATTGACCTAGAGGGCATAAATTATAAGGCAGAAAAATTTGATTAATTCTTGTCAAAGTTTCTTTTGCCTTTGGCCAAAGGACATTGTAGAATATCCCATGGTATAGTACAAAGGTGTTAAATTGCATCCTGAACATATTTTGGACTGAAATATATTTCTGAAAATAAACTTAAATTGTAACACTTCAGAAGTAATTTGCCAAAGAAAATGAACAGGTCCCTGTGACTTCCTGTATTTTAAGTCTGCCTATTTTACTTATCCTGAATTTTAAAGAGCTGGTGGAAAGCACTTTGTGCATTAGAAGGTTGTGACTTCTGGGATTATCTAAAAAAGCATTAGCTAATTATAATGTTAACAGCACAATTACATAGATATATCAGAATAAAAAAAAGAGTATGAAAGACTTTCTCTGTTTTACAGACCCGGTAACAAGAGATGCCTTAGATTACCTCCCTTCTCTTGTGAGAGTAAAGAAAACCTTGGAAAGGAGTCTGCTAGATGCTCATGTAAGGCCACTTATATAATTTATGTAGATAGATAATATGAGCCTTCTATTAAGTTCTTAGAATTTTATTTAAATGTTTATAATAGCTTATTGGTCATATTGGAGATTTTTCAATGATAAGGCACTCCTAGTTTTTCCAATATATTATGAATGACCACGATTAGTCATCACACGTCCTGCAAAGGACTTGTTGTTTCTGGAGATGGATAGACAGGTAGAGTAGATTTGATGAGATTGAGAAGATCTCCTTGGAAAAGCTTGAAGACTATATTATAGCAGGGAAGTATTTGGTAGAATCAATAGGTGAGAGCAATTCTTCTCCCATGTAGTGCATAATTCACTTGGCCAATTCACTTGACCATCCATGACTGCTTTTCATCATAACCTCTATAAGGGGTCACTATCATTCTCCCATTAGGGAAAAAGAGTAATAGTTGTTGGTGGGGTGGCTCACACCTGTATTCCCAGTGACTCAAGAGGCAGAGGCAGGAGTATCACAGGTTTGAGGCGAGAAACCGTCTGCGTAACTTAGCAAGACCCTGTCTCAAGATAAAAAATTTAAAATTTAAAACATAAAATTTAAAAATGGAGCAGGTCAGTAGTAGAGCACTTGCAAAACATGCGTGAAGCCCTAGGCAACCCCCAAGTACTGTAAAAAAAAGAAGAAGAAGAAGAAGAAGAAGAAGAAGAAGAAGAAGGAGGAGGAGGAGGAGGAGGAGGAGGAGGAGGAGGAGGAAATAAGAAGTTAGTTTACTCAATGTCATACAGTAGGTACTGTGACTGTGATCTGTTCAATATGTTGATTTTTTATATTTCCCATAACTCAGAAAACAGGAGTAATGCATCTTATGTCCAGTCAAGCCCTAATATATATCAGAAAATTTTATCAAATGAGATCTTATAATCCAAAACAAAAATTTGGAAGAAAGGCCCTTATGCTTCATATAATTTTATAACTATAATGAATAATAAAAGAATATAAAGTTGTTGTCTCTTATTTCTTTCAAACTTTATTTTTGATTTAATTATAAAATAATACTTTCAACTTAATGGTTCATAGAAATAAAGTAACTGAAAGCTTTACCTAAGCTTAAAAATTGTGATTATCCTTTAAAAAGCCCAAAGTTGTTTTTAGGTGCCATTAAGTTGGTGTCCAACTCATAGCAATCCTGTGTACAACAGACAAAGCACTATTATCTCTGCTATTCATAGGGTTTTAAATGGTTGATTATTTTATGTGAATAGGTTGCTGAGTCCTTCTCCAAAAAAAAGCCTAATAGGAAAATAAAAATAATCATTATTACTATTCCAAATATTTTTTCTATTGCTCTACTTTGCTAATACTCATTGACAGTCTACTCATTTATTACATAGAAAAAGATGGTTCAGAGTTGTTACTGTACCAAAGATGATAGTGATCTGAAGCCAAGAAAATATAGGTGCTATTATTTTCTCCCTGTACAGATTTTTAATTGAAAAAATACCTCTGAGAAATATTCAGCAAAATATGCTCTATAGGCTACAATTTTCTGCTCACAAGTGTTTCTTACTATATTACTCTAGGGTCAAAATTTTGCAGTAATAAGTAGTTTACCAAGACAAAGTTAATTACACAGAAAATTATCCAAAGATACACTGTTACATTTCTCCTGGTACCAAGCAACCAAAAAGACTAGTAACTTGATCTACATGCCAAGATCTTTATTCTCTTTTTCAATTTATAAACAACACTTTAGGTCAACATTATTGTTAGGTGCCATTAAGTGGACTCTGACTCACAGCTCATAGTGTTTTCAATGGCTGATTGTTTTAGGATTACCATAGGCTTCTCCTGTTTTTTGCAGTGCTGGGGATCAAATCCAGGTGCTCAGAGAGTGCAGAGCAGCACTCTATCAACTGAGCTAAACAAGTTGAGTTCCTTAGGCGAAAATACTAAGTGCCTACTTTTAGCTAAGTAATGATTGTGTTGAAATATGTGGTTTCAATTATAAGCAAAAGAAATAAATGTGCTTATAAATTGTTTTTTATATCTCAAAAAATTTTGGTTTGATGTACTGACTCTAATTCTTTTTCCCCTTTATTAGTAAATGATGATGGGGTACAGAGTAATACAGCATTGGCGTTTTCCATTGTCCATCCTTTATACTACTTCTAGCAACACTTTCTTCGACCCACAAGGTTTGTGGAGCCTTACGGCTAGTATGTAGTAAAACTCTGATACTTATTTTGGTTATATTCCCCTATTTTTCCAATATACTCCTGAAGTTGTGCCATTTATATTGAGATTGACCTCTCCTCATTGACCCTCCTCCCCATTCCATCTTCTCCAATCTTCACTTCCCTGCACTAGATCCCTCCCTCCTTCTTTCTACGCCTTATATTGTCTCTTCTATGCTAAGTATAATTGTGCATTTTTTATACATCAACTAGAAAAGATAAGCAACATGCTCCAACATATAGGCATAGGAAAGCATTTCCTTAATAAGACTCCAATTGCTCAGAAAATTGCACCAAGAATAGATAAATGGGATTACATGAAATTAAAAGGCTTCTGTCCAGCAAAGGAAGCCATCAACAGAATTAAGGAAGAACCCATTGAATGGGAGAAAATCTTCACATCCTACACATCTAAAAGAGGACTAATTTCTCAAATTTATAAAGAACTCAAGAAAGCAACTCCCAAGACAACAAATAATCTATTACACAAGTGGGCTAAGGAACTAAATAGAGAGTTCTCAAATGAAGCACATGAAAAAATGCTCAATATCCCTAGCCATTAGGGACATGCAAATCAAAATAACACCGAGATTCCATCAAACTCCAGTAAGAATGGCCAAGATCAACACAACAAATAATATCAAATGCTGGCAAGGTTGTGGAGTTAAAGGAACTCTCTTACACTGTTGGTGGGATGGTAAATCGGTTCAACCACTTTGGAAATAAATATGGAGATATCTCAGAAAACTAAAAATAGAACTGCCATGTGACCCAGCTATACCACTACTAGGCATATACCCAAAAGGAGATGAGTCATCATACCACAGAGACACCTGCATCTCCATATTCAATGCAGCACTTTTCACAATAGCAAGGATATGGAACCAACCAACATGCCCATCAACAGAAGAATGGATAAAAAAGTTATGGTACATATACACAATGGAATACTATTCAGCAATTTAAAAACTGAAAATGAAATAATGTCATTTGAAGTAAAATGGTTGGAGATCATCATCTTAGATGAACAAATACAAGACCAAAACCAGAAATGCCATATGTTCTCACTCACATGTGGGAGCTGAATCACACTTAAAGGAAGAAAAAAAACCTATACATAATTGACTTTAATTCTTATGTAGAATGAATGTATACCTACCTAAGCAATAAAAGGAAAAACTTCTTTGAATTCAAACCAAAATGACCAAGTTGGTAGCTGACACTCTAAAAGGCTAATGTTCAACAACTTCATTTTTGTCACATAAATTCCATCATCTACTGATATTAGACAACACCCAAATTAGTCTAAAATAAATCACCTAAGATTATAACTCTATTAAGGACATCCCAACATAGTATGAAATCTCAATTTTATAGTAGTTTTGAACACTATGAAAGAGTAACATTTTTCTGCATTTTGAGAACTTTGATTAACTCATATGATCTCAAGGTATATTTTGTTTTGAGACATAAAAATGATACTCAAGGGCCCGCGCAAGATGGCGAAGTAGTAACAGCCTGTGAAAGATTCTCCGAACCTGCTGAGCCATATCACGAAATTGACTTTATAAGGACTGGAGGTGAGAGGTAGGACTATAGAAATCATTGCAGAAGAGATTAATTTTTGGCTTATCCTAAATCACAGTACTCAGGAAGCAACAACTCCATTGGATATACGGTATCTGGTAACCCAGTTGGGGACAGATTAAGCGCTATTAAACAGTATTATAACTGTCTGCTACCAGCCCTGGTAGACCAGAGGGGTCCTAAACAGGCTAAACCCTGTATAACATTTCTGGTTGTTGAACAGGTACATTGTCAATTCTGTGACGTGCGTTAATTCCAAGCGCTTTCCCATGTGCCCCATGCCCGAACTGGAAATAGGAGACCCAGTGCCCAGGCAGGCATTCCAGCCACACTTACCTCTTAAATACGAGCCAGTCAGTTGAACTGCAGAACTATGCTGAGGGAAAAACTCAAACCCAAACCGAAGTAAGTGCATGTTTTGCAGGACAAGCAACTTGACCGCGCAAGACTCCATTAGCTTTCAGGCTCCCTCACATTAAGATCCTCCCACAGCTGTAAGTAGTGTCTCTGAGGGAGCATCTAGTACCTTCACCTGGCCAATGGGCCTCCCAGTTGAGTGAAAAAAAAATGGCCTTCTGCTCCCCCACCCCAGTTTTCTTTTGTTCTTTTGTCTGCCTTTTCTCTTTGGTTTTTCTTCCTTTCTTCTTTTTTTCTCCACTTTTCCTTTTTATTCTGTTTTCTCTCTCTCTCTCTCTCTCTCTCTCTCACTCTCTCTTTGAACCCTTTTCCTCCCTGTAGACTTTATCTGGCAGGTGTTGGATATTTAACTTAGTGCCCTGGCTCTGCTGAGCTCATCTGCCTTGAAAGGTTCTAGCTGTGCAAGCCAGCAGATGCCCAAGTGTCAGCTCAGAAGCACACAGAAAATGAAACACCAAGAGGATAGACCACCCCCAAGCAATTATGATTCCCTAGGAACTGAAACTAAATAATCAGAAATTTCTTATTTACTAGATAAGGAATTTAAATCCTTATTCTTCATAATGATGAGCAATCTTAAAGAAGCAATATAGCCTTGGACAAGAAGGTATCTAACCTAGAAAAAAATTGCACAGAAATTGAAAACAGAATAAAACAAAACAAAACAACAACAACAAAAAGACCCACAGAAATCCTGTAAATGAAACACCTTATAACCCAAATAGAATACACAGTGGATAGTAACATGAATAGATTAGACCAAGTAGAAGATAGGATATCAGGGGAGCAAGATGCTAATTTACTCTGATACTAATAAGGAAAGAGAATGTATAGTAATATGATTACAATCTCTAAGATTTGTGGGATAACTTTCAGTGACAAAATCTAAGAATTCATAGTATTCAAGAAGGGCCTGAGATCACACCAAAATCTTTGGTAATCTCTTCAATGAAATATTAACAAAAGAAATTTCAAAGCTAAGTAAAGGGATAGTCAAACAACAGAGGCACTCAGAATTCCACATAGACTTGACCAGAGCAGATACTCCCCTTGGTACATTATATTTGGGTTGTTAAAGTTACAAAGGAAAGAAATTATTCTAAAGACTGCAAGAGAAAAGTATCAGCTCACCTACAAGGGCAAACCCATCAAAATAGCATCAAACTTCTCAATATTGTTGTCGTGAATAGAAACCGTAAAAAGCATGGGATGAAATTTTTCAGGCTTTAAAAGTAAAGAACTGTTAGCATAGAATACTTTATCTGTCAAAACTGCCTTTCAAATTAGATGAAGTAGTCAAGATTTTTAAAATTAAAAGTAAACTTAACAAATCTATGATTGCTAAATCAGCACTTCATAGGATACTTAAAGAACTCCCTACACACTGAAGAGGAAAGACAGATACAAACATCAGAATACAGACCAGAATAAGACCTCTAATGTAAACAGGGGAGAAACTGATAATCAACCTATACTTAAACCAATTACATCAACAATAAATAATAGTGTACAAAACAACAGTTCCTACTCAGTAACTCTTAATGTCAATGGCCTGAATGCTTTTCTTTAAGGATCTAGATTAGCCCATTTGTTTAAGAAAGAAGCAGTAACAATTTACTGTCTTCAAGGGACCCATCTCTTTCATAAGGATCTTCACAGAAAGAAAATTTGAGGATGGAATGTAGTCTCTCCAGCATGGAGATGCCAGAAAAAAGCAGGTGTTGCTATGCTGATATCTGACAAAGTTGGCTTCAGCCCCAAATTAATTAAATGTGATAAAGAAGGCCAGTGCATGTTAATAAAGGGAACAATTAATCATGAAGATATAATGATTGTAAATATCTATGAACTAAATAGTGGTGTACCCAATGTTATAAAACAAATGTTACTGGCCCTAAAGCACTTCATGGGTCTAAATTCAGTAACTATGGAAGATTTTAATACCTCACTTTCAGTAAGAGACAGATTATCTAAACAAAACAAATCAACAAAGGAACTCTGGGCATAAATAACATCATAGACCAACTGGACCTAGTGATGTCTATACAAAATTTTACCCAATAGATGCAGTATACATATACTTTTCAACACCATGGAACTTTCTCAAAAACTGACCACATTTTGGTGCATAAAACTATCCTCAACAAATATAAAAAAGCAGAAATTATTCCTTGTATACTATTGTACTATATAATACAATAAAATTAGAGAATAGTTGCAACAGAAACTATAATAATTTCACAAACACATGAATACTAAACAGTACACTCTTGAACAACCAATGGATCCTTAAAGAAATCAGAGACCACATTAAAAACTCCTTTAATATAGTGAAAATGAAGCTTCAATATAATGAAAATGAAGTAGGTAGTATTACCAGAACATTGGGATATGATAAAAGCAATTCTATGTGGGAAAGTTAAAGATATGAGAGCTCATATATAAAATAGAGACACTCCAAATAAATAATTTAATGAGCCAGCAAAAGGCATTAAAACCCCCAGCAATTCAATCCCAAAATAAGTAGACATAGAGAAATAAGAAAGATTAATGATGAAATTAACAAATTGGAAATCAAAATAAAAATCAAAGAATTAATGAAACCAAGAGTTGGTGTTTTGAAAAGATAGGATTAACAAACCCTTATTTAATTTAACAAAAACAAAGAGGGAAGATCCAAATTAATAAAATAATAGATGAGAGAGGGGTGATTACAAAAGTTACCAAAGAAATAAAGCACATCATTAGGGACTACCTTGAGAACTTATATTTTCATAAAAAGGAAAGCAAAGAAGAAATTGATAAATTCAAGCTGGCACGGTGGTGCATGCCTTGTAATCCCAGCAGCTCAGAAGGCAGAGGCAGAAGGATCACAAGTTCGAGACCAAAGGCAGTCTGTGTAATTTAGTGAGACCCGGTCTCAAAAAGTTAAAAAAAAATGGCCTAGAGGTGCAGCTCAGTTGTCCAGCACTTGCAAAGCATACAAGTGCAAAGCCTTGGGTTCAACCCCCAGTACCAACAAAGAAAGAAAGAAAGAAAGAAAGAAAGAAAGAAAGAAAGAAAGAAAGAAAGAAAGTTCCTCAACACTTATGATTTACCAAAATTAAATCAAGAGGATAAAAGTTGCTTAAACAGAGCTATAACAAATAATGAGATTGAGGCAGTAATAAAGAATCTCTCAACAAAGAAAAGCCCAGGTCCAAATGGATTTACAGCTACATTTTATCAAACACTTAAAGCAGAATGAATTCCTGTCCTTTAACTATTCCACAATATAGAAAAGTTTAGAATTCTTCCAAATTCATTCTATGAAGCCAGTACTAGTTTGGTACCAACACCAGATAAAGACATAGCAAAAAAAGAAAATTTCTCTGATGAACAAAGATGCAAAAAGTCTCAATAAAATACTTGCAAACAGAATACAGCAACACATAAAAAAGATTGTACATTATGATCAAGTGGAGTTCATTCAACAGATACAAGGCTCATTTAACATATGCAAATCAGTAAGTGTAATACAACATATTACTAGACTTAAAGATAAAAAGTTCACATGATTATTTCAATAGATGCTGAGAAAGCCTTTGCCAAAGTTCAACAAGCTTTCATAATGAAAGTCTTGAAGAAACTGGGAATACAGGGAACATTTCCTAACATCATAAAGGCAATATACAAAAACCTACACCAATATCATATTAAATGTGGAAAAACTGAAAGTGTTCCCCCTAAAATATGGAATAAGACAAGGATGCCCACTCTCACCACTCTGATTTAATATCATGATCAGAGTCCTAGCTAGAATAATAAGGCATGAGAAAGAAATAAAAGGGATTAAATTTGGGAACAAAGAAGTTAAATTATCTTTATTTTTAGATGACATGATATTATACTTACAAGAACCTAAAGTTTCAGTTAGAAAGCTTTCAGATTTAATAAATTCCTTCAGTAATGTGGCTGGATATTAAATCAACATCCAGAAATCAGTAGCATTCCTATATACCAATAATGAATTGGAGCAACAAGAAATTAAAACAACAATCATATTTAAAACAGCCCTTCAAAAAATGAAATATCTAGGAATTAATCTAACTAAAGACCTCAAATGTCTCTTTAATCAAAAATTTAAAACACTAAAGAAGGAAATTGAGACAGATACTAGAAGATGGTGGGATCTCCCTTGCTCATGGAGGGAGAGAATCACCACAGTTAAAATGGCTATACTATCAAGAGCAAAATCACTCTATAGATTCAACCCAATTCCCATCAAAATCCCAATGAAACACTTCATAGAAATTTATAAAACTAGCCAAAAATTTATTTAGAAACATAAAAGACCTCAGATAGCCAAAACAATTTTAACCAGTAAAACCACTGCAGGAGGCATCATGATACCTCATTTTAAATTATATTACTGGGCCATAATAATGGAAATAGTTTGGCACAAGAACAGATACTAAGATCAGTGTAATAGAAAAGACCCAGATACAGGCTCACATAGTTACAACCAATTAATCTTTGACAAAGTTGCCAAAGACATACAAAGGAAAAAAGTATTTAATAATGGTGCAGGGGAAACTGGATGCCCACATGCAGAAGAATGACAACTGATCCATACCTTCCACCTTATACAAAGCTATGATTTGATCCAGGAATCTCATTTTTAGGTATATAACCTAAGGAAGCTAAATCATTACACCACAGAAACACTTGCACTTCTGTGTTCATTGTAGTACTGTTCACAATTGCCAGGATATAGAATAAGTCCTGATGCCCTTCAACAAAAGAATGGACTTTTTAAAAATGTAGTATATATACACTATGGAATACTACACAACCACAAAGAAGAATGAAATTATGGCATTTGCAGGTAAATGGATGGATCTTGAGATCATCATCTCAAGTGAACTAACACAGTCCCAGAAAAAGAAATGCCACGTTTCACTTATATGCAGAAGTTAGAAGTGAAGATTATCTCCTTTTTTCTTTTCAGTTGGCCTGTTAAAAATATAAATACATAAAAATTGAAAATTTAAAAAGAAAAAATAATACTCAAATTATTTTTTAAGTTAAAAATATATTTGCTATCCAATGACAGAAAGTGCAGTCATATAAAATGCAGAGTTAAACCACATAACCAGGCTGGACGTGGTGGTGCATGCCTTTAATCTCAGCACTGGAGAGGCAGAGGCAGAAATATCATGAGTTTGAGATCAGCCTCAATGTAATATAGGATGCATTCAAGTACAGCTTGGGTTATATAGCAGGACTGTCAGGCGAACATTCTTATACCATATTTGGTATATAAATTCTGTCTTCTGCTTAGTTTTCCAGGGTCCCTCTGCTGCACTTATCACGTGGACAGAAGCTTTTCCCTCACCATTGGACAGCAGATGCAGACGCCTTCTTCAGGTCAGCCTGAGGGACTCTAGATCTGTCCTCAGTGGACTTGGAGCCTCCGGGTGCACTGGAGATTGCACTGGGTCAGGAAAGGTGGGTGCATGCACCCTCTGCTGGCCACCAGGACTCTGCACAGGATGCTGGCAGGTTAATAGCCCACATGCACCCCCTCCTTGCACCCCTGACTAATAATTTGTATTCAAAATGTCACCAGACAGCTTTAGGTTCTTGCTCTCATTGATAAAAGAATTGGCAATTCCCAGGGAGCGTGGAGAGGCAAGTCCTGGGCATAGTTCCAGGAATTTGGCAACATAACTCTGGTCCTCATTTCCAGCTTATAAATGGATTTATACCCAAAATAGAAGTTATAGTAGAGAATATAGATAAGGTTTATTCAAAGACAGTACATTATTTAGAAATAATTACACAGAAAACAGGCACCTGGAGAAGCTTAGGTAAACCTGGAAAGGAACTTAAAAATAAAACTGGGTGCATCTACACAAGGATATTTCTATTCTCAGGGAAAGATAAAGTTAGAAAGAATAAAGTTAAGCAGGCTTTTAGAGGGAAAAATAGCTTTGAAAGAGAACATGGCAGGCCTGAAGGAAGAGAGAGGTGTGCAGATGGTGGCTAGAGAAAGAAGAGAAGAGCAAAGGGCAAGAAGTGGAGAGGAAAAAGAAAAGAAAGGAAAAGAGCAATACTCAAATTATTTTATTGTTGTTCCTTCTTATAGATGTAGAGTTCAGTGAAGCTCCTTCACGCAATAAACTATAAGATAGAAAATTAACTTACAAATAGATGAGTATCATCTGAAAAGTCTTCCTACTCTCTATTTAAAACAAACCAGAAATGATCTTACTGTACTTGCAGTATTAACTCTCTATTTAGACCAAATATGACTTATGAAGACCTATTCTCAGGAAACTTCTATAGTTTTATATCTCTGTCTTATGAACTCAATTGTGTCTTCTCAGAATAGTAAAAATATTAACACTAATACACTATTAAACTAGATTGTTATTGTTCAGATATGATAAAATAGCTAGACTTGCCAAGTAGAAGCCTGCATTTATATCCCTTATAATTTTTAATATTTATGAAGTAATATAAGTTCAGCCTAAAAAATGCATCATATTGGTAAATAATAGAGAAGATATGCTTTTCAGAAATAGGAACAGATTTTATAGCTCTGCTTGAATATCCCACTATTAATATGTACATTCAATAATACAGTTTGCAATGTGGGTCCTGAAGTTGAAAGTAGCATTTGAGGCATTTTGCCAACACTTGTCTAATTTGCAATAGAAATGTCTTCCAAGTTTCTTCTGGTTTCCCAAAGGACCCATAGCTTCTCATTAATGTCTTTTGTGATTGGCCAACATTTTCTGAAATCACAACAGATAAAACTTGATAATCACATTTCAGATGGAATCAGAAAGAAATTCTCATTATCTGCCTTTTTAAAAAAGCCCTTAATGATTATTTTGATGATAACAGAGTCAGAAAAAAATGTTATCAGTGGCATCTTACCTCTATCACTGAAGTCATCTACTAGAATGATTTCTGCTATCAGACTCTCTGGGGTTCGATTAATTATACTATGTATGGTCCGCAGGAGTGAAGTCCAACCTTCATTATGGAACGGGATAATGATGCTGGTGTTTGGAAGCCTTTCCAGGTACATCTTGTGCTTGCAGCTGGAGATGATGGAGGAAGAATAAAAGCTATGTCAGATGCAAAATTGTAATACATCTTATACTACTATTTATTCATTGTTATCAGGCAACAGTGAAAACATGATTTTGTCTAATACTTTTCCAACCAGAGCTCATACATTAAATAATTACTCTCCTCCCCCATGGATTCTTTAATCATGTGCTCTGTCCTTCACTCTTAATGAAACAATTATTTTATTCTCTGTATCAGAATGCTGTGCTCTTGTTAATTCACATTTTTCCTATTGTTATGTAATCGAGATAAGGATAAATGATATGATTTAAAATTGCTTTCACTGAGAACATGATTAAAGTTTATATGAGTTTCCTGAAAAGTTTTGAAAATTTGATTTCTGCAATAATTATGCTTAATTAGCTTGGATTGTGGAGTGTTTCATTAGCTGGATAATATTTGTGGCTCCATGGGGAGAAACAAAGCCCATAGCCTTCCAATGGAATAAATGAAAATGTAATCCTAAACGGCCATTTACTGACTATAACCACATGGGAAGATTACATTAGGATGCAAGACATTACTATGTTCCTAATGGAAACTAAAAAGAAATTTCAAGTTGGCTTTTTCACTGTGAAGCAATCTAAAAAACAAGTATTTTTTTTATTCTACCCTTTTAACACTTACTTAATCTAAAATTATATTACACTTAACAGTATTTACCAAACAAGTAGATTTTGATGTTTTTCAAGGCAACGGAAAGAATTAGGAAAACCATCAAAATAAGACGATGATTCTTGTTGTTGTTAGGTGCTCTTGAGCTGGGTCTGACTCATGGCAACTCTGGGTACAACAGAAGAAACACTCCCTGACACTATGCTGTGCCTGGCACTGTTGTCAGTGCTTCTCTGCTATCCACAGTTTTCAATGACAGATTGTTTCTGTAGTGAGCTGCCAGGTCCTTCTCCCAACACCACGATATGGGCATGTAAAAACATGAAATTCATTTTGGAATAAGTTAAATGGCAAAAAATATAAAATGACATGGATCTGTCAGTAATTTTCAACAAAATATAGTGATACAGATGTCTTCACATAGCGCACAGATCTGGCAAAGATAAGAAGTGTAATTCAGCATACCTGTTTTTAACTATACATCACTATTCAAGATAATTACACCTACTATATAAACCATTTAACTTTATCATGTTTTGGAAAGGCAAATTACTTTTTAAGCAATAACACAAAATTTTCTATATACCAGTTTCTTATTAACTAGATAAGAATTGCATTTAGAGTAATATCATTATAGATAGCCAACATGCTGATGACTTCAAAAAGAAGTATAAGAGCAATCTAAAATCCAACTGGAAAAAGGGTAGACACAAAATGATACAAGACTAATCATATGCAACAAAGCCTTTCTCTCTTAAAAATGTTTTCAATAATTTCTATCTGGATGATCTCAAATTATTACTACACATGAAATGTGAAAGGACTCTTCTTATTCATTGGTACATTCAAGTAACAATTGTTTACTGAGGGGCTGATATAAGTCAGAATCCAAAGAATAAAACAATGAGTTAAACACACTTCTTAGTTTTAAAATGTTTATGACAGAAAATAATGACAGACTGTTTAAATTTTAAAATGAAACATGTAATGCAAAAATTGGGGCTGAGGTTTAGTTCTGCACTCTCTCTGAACTTGGGTTCAAACCCAGCACCACAAAAATAGGATAAGGACATGGCAATCCACTCCCACAATCCTGAAACAATCAGCCAGTGAAAATGCTATGAGAGTTGCTCTGAGTTGGACCCAACCGGAGGGCACCTAACAACCTTAACAGATAGGAGAATTTAAAAGTCACCCAAACCAATTTGCAAAGTGTTGTAGAAATACAAGTAAGAGCAGAAAGTGGTCTGCAAGGGACAACTTTGAGTTATATTTACAAATAGAACTGACATGGCTTTGTAACTGGGATAAGTAAAGAAGATGGGCTTCTGTTTTTTGGATATGACATGTGATTCAATGACATATAGATTAATACAGGGACCCAGTGTTTGAGGTGGCATATATGAGGCTTTCAAGGATTGGCGGTGAATGTAGTGAGTTTAATTTTGACCATGATTTGGTTAAGGTGTCAAAATGACATCCAATTGAAAAGTAGCATTTGTATGTATACTTTACACCACTGTCTTTCTGCCATCTACTTATGTATCTGTCAATCAATTGGCATATGTCTGAAGCTTAAGGTAAAGATCTGTTTTGCCAGAAGAAGACACTTGTGAGTGATAGGTGATAGTATATGATACCAGTGTACCTAATGAGCATACCTTATGAGTGATAGGTGATAGGATATGATGCCAGTGCGATATCCCCTTCACAGTCACCATCCCAGGACAAACCAAGAGGGTTCTATTATAAGTATCAGCAAATAACCAGTTAAAAGCATTCACAAATTTTGCACAATGGACAGATCAGAAATTCTGGGGGGAAGTTAATACCCCTGGAGCAAGTATCAACCAATGAAGAATGGAAATTGGAGAACACATGGTTTTGTAGTAGGATAACTCTGAAGTGCTTTCTCTATTGTCTCCCAGAGTTTCCCAGGAGGACTGAGCATCAGTTGCCCACAGTGAGAAGCAGCTTGACTTTGCACCTTTTTCTGACTGCTTTACCTTCTCTACTTCTCTGCCTTACTCCATGTTCCCTTTCTGGGCCCCAATACTTTCTGTGATTACTTCAAAGAAGGAGAATAACCCTAAAACTATTGTAGTCAATTTTTTTTGTCTCAGCATCTGCTTCTAGGGTGAACCCAATCTTAGTCGTACACATAGTAAATTATACTGCCCCTGGCAAGAACAGTTTCTTGATTACAAAATAATGATGAAAATTTTAAGCAACACTTATTTTTGTTGAATTATGAAACTTGAAGTTTGTTGTACTTAGATATATTTTTAAATAATTTAAAAAATCACAAGTGCATTTCATGACTTCTTTCAACCTTTTAGCTATTATTCATGCTCTACTTAGTGTCTTTTCTATGCCTATGAAATAGAACTATCAGGATGGTACATAGTTGGTGCATATAAATGGCTTTAAATTGTAGACAATACATCATTAAATTACCATTTTTGTGTAAACAGTTCTAATTTTTTTTCAATTACGCTACATTGTGAACTCATCATTATCTCATGGCTGATAATTGCTGCTCAGCTGTTGTTGTTAGGTGCCATCAGGTTGGGTCCAACTCACAGTGACCCTCATAGAGTTTTCAATGGCTGATTGTTTGGAGACTGCTTTGGGAATGGATTGCCATGTCTGTCATCTCACATTTTTGCAGCACTGGGGATTGAACTGGGGTCCTCAGAGAAAGCAGAGCAGTACTCTACCAACTGAATTAAACCCAAGCAGATATCGAATAGTTAAGTTTTATATATTAAATCATCTGGGTTCAAATATCAGCTTTGCCACTTCCTACCTGTATGACAATGGGCAAGTTATTCAACTTCTATAGGATAACTTTTCTTATGTAGGGCAATGTGAGAGAAATAACAAGCAACCACAACAGCAACACTTTCTTACTATGCTAAGAAAAGTGACATTTAAGGCAATCCATGCAAAGCACAACAAAAACATGCAAAGCACCTAGTATAGTATCTACATATTATATCTGATCATAGGAAGGGTGTAATAAATACTAACTACTGTTATATTGCTGACATTGTTTTAATTGATTTTCTTTTGCTTGTCAAATACTCAATGGAAGGTGGTGAAGGAGGAGAGATGGGAATGGCAACAGGAAAAATGAGAGACACACAGGATACAAAGATGAATAAATTACGGTCTCTTCCCTTAAGGATTCACAGACCAGTGGACAGATATATAAAATGATTAGACTCAAACGAGACAAGTGACATAATAGATGTCACACTGGCAATGAGAGCCTCAGGAAGTGTGACTAAGTTTGTCTGAAAGAATTAGGGAAGTCATTATAGATGAGTCTATATGTTGAAAACAGATCATGCAAGATTTTGAAAGCAATTCTAAGGAGTGTGGACGTTAGCCTGCAGTGAACATGAAGCATTTCAAATATTGTTAGCCATGAGGAAGACAGGACTCTGGCAGCTGGGAGGGCAGTGTATTGATGATGGCAGAGACAAGAAGCAGAAAGATTATACACTGTACTAGTGCCGACAAAAATTAATGAGGGCATGGATCTGATTTATTACTCTAAGGAAAACCAGCCATTTTATAACAGTATTTAATATGATTGAATTATATCCAGTCATGTTAGCACTTAAGCTGCTCAAAAGAAGACTGAATTCACTACCCATTGCAGGCATTGGATTTGAGGAACTGTGATCCAGGTGACCACTCCTCAGCATCACCAGAAATACTGCAGTATATCCAAGGCTTTATTAAGAATCTGTATCAGTGCATTTTAGGTTGAATTCAAGTCAGGCTGAGAATTGAAGGTTATTAAATATGAAGACAATGTATTGATATGAAACCATATTTAAGAACTAAGTAAAAGCCAGGCGAGGTGGCACATGCCTTTAATCCCAGCAACTCAGGAAGCAGAGGCAGGAGGATCGCAAATTCAAGGCCAGAGGCAGCTGATATAACTTAGGCCCTGTCTGAAAATACAAAATAAAAAATGGGCTACAGATGCAGTTCAGTGGCAGAGCCCTAGCAAAGCATGCATGAGTCCCTGGATTCAACTGCCAAGTACTGGAAAAAATAAAAAGAATTAAGTAAAAGGGGCTGAGAGTGTAGCTCAGGGTAGAACACTTGTTTTGCATGCACAGGCTTTGGGTTTAATCACCTACCCTGCAAAAACAAAAAACAAAAAACAAAACAACAACAACAACAAAAAACTATAAAAACTAAATAAAGTCAAACACAATTTTTATGTCTACAGTTACAAACATGCACCAAATTTGCAAACACAAGAAAATCAGAACAATTTAAAACATTTGTTGCAATAAGTTTATAAGGATGTGGGAAAATGCCTTTAAGCATCATAATTCATGTTGTTGTTGTTGTTGTTAGGTGCTGTCGAGTCGATATCCGACTCATAGGGTTTTCAATGGCTGTTTTGGGATTGCCTTGGGAGTGGATTGCCAGGCCCTTCTCCCATTTTTGCAGTGCTGGGAATTGAATTCGGGTCCTCAGAGCCTGCAGCACAGTGCTCTACCAACTGAGCTAAATCCCAGCCCATCATAATTCATAGTACAATATTATTTTAAAATAAGCATTTGAATAAAATCAAACTAGAGTTTAGGAGTGGTTCAGATATAAGACATGCTTTGGTTGAGGAAAAATTTATATAAATGGATAAAAAGTTCATTCTTCATATTTTAAGTGTACTAGGAAGGTAAGAGAAATAGCTTAAATTCCTTAAAAACTTATTTGAGAGAAATGACAAATGGTCAAGACATATAAAAAAGCTGAAAGAAAAACTGATCTTTAAACATTCTGCTACATCTTTCACAGTAATGCAAATAAACTTCTCATGCCCTTATGTGTTTTTCCAAAACAGAATACAAAAATGTTTTCTAGTATTCTATATTGACCATTACTGAACCAAGAAATTTTAAAAAGTACAATTGATGTGACAGCATTGTTTACTTTAAATATACTTAACATTCCTTTCTTTCATGTTACACTAATTTATCTTTATTATTTCATTGACTTAACAAAAAAATTCTTTCAATAATAGGAAGATATCAAAATAAATTTTAATTATAAATATATGAATTAAGTACCAGGTTTATTGATTTTTTTGTCTAAAAGAGATATTCATGCAATAATGTCAAATTTATAATGTGGACATCTAGATAAAATTTTATTTGATATTCTCAAGGTCCTTCTCTGCTCCTGACCATCACTTAAACATTCCTTCCCTTTGCATATGGATGCACACTTAGTTTTGGAAACAATGTTAAAACTTCCCCCCAAAATTCAAACTCTGGAATTTTAACTTTTCACTAAAATATTTGAATGAGATTATTTGCATATTTTACCCTTCAGATAATTTTTTAGCTTACCCAAAGATGACTTAAAATATTTTTTATTTTGCTTTGTTCAGTTTTTTTATTTTGTTTTTGATCTACTTATATAATAACATAAGTCAGGATGTTCTATTGTGGTACTAATCACTCCCAAATCACAAAGGCTTAAGATAAAAAATATTTTCTTTCTTGTATCCATTACCTGTCCAACATTGGTTCGTATTGCAGTTAGCGAAAATAGCCTACATATGGACTATTGTCAATCATTGTATGAGACGTAAATGAGAACACTGATGAGTTTCAAGCTAGTAATTAAATGATCTGTCCCTAAAGTGGCATACTGCCTTCTGTTTATAGCTCATTGGTCAGAACTAGTCACATAGCACAAAAGCCTGGAGTGTGTAATCTCACACTGTTCAGTAGGAATAGGATCAGAATTGTTTGCCAAAGGACATTAATCAGCACAACCATTTTAGTCTTCTTGCTTCTTTCAAAGTAAAAAGAAAAAATAAAATTATTTATTAGATTGTATTTAAATGCAAAATTTTCTATTTCTTCATAGATAAAAATTGTATACTATTTAGGGTCCCACATTTATAGAGCATAAGAACAGAGGATGTTATATTGGCAACCACATTTTAAGAAATCATCTACTTCAGTCCCTCTCTTAATTGAGAATGAAGACCTTAGGTTTTAGAGAGTTGAAGGTAAATTATTTTACCATGAAGGGGTAAAGCACCTCACCAAATAAAGATAAAATGATGGGGTGCTACTCCTGATTTAAGGACTACATAATTTTTTTGGACAAGTATTTATAGCTCACACAGTAAGACAACAAAACCAAAGAATAAGATCAGCATTCTTCACTTTTGATTATGATTGGCCTCTTAAGACTTCTGTGTTAAGCAGATTAAGGTTATGTAAATACTATAACATTTTAAGGAAAAGGTTACTTTATTAGCTCAAACAGTCTTTGTGAAATGCATGCTCTGTCCTCCATGAATATATTTGGAAGAGAACTATTCAATAATATGTATGAAGAAATGCCTATCATAAAAAGAGGTATGAAGAACTATCATTTGAATACAGGCCTTGTGTTTGTCAGCTTTCTATCACTGTGTCAAACTACTGAATACAATCAATTTAATAGGAGGAAAAGTTTATTTTGGCTCATGGTTTCAGGGGTCTAAGCCCATGGTCACTTGGCCCTGTTGCTTTGAGCCTTTGACAGCCCAGTGAATCATGGCAGGGAGTGTGTGATAGAAAAGGGTGCTCAACTCACAGTTGCCAGGAAACAAGATGAGAGAAGGTAAGGGGCCAGGATCCTCAATTTCCCATTCAAGGGCATGCCCACAAAGACTTAACTTCCTTCCACTAGCCTCCACCTCTTAAAGGTCCCACTACCTCCCAATAGCACCACGAGCTGGAAAACAAGATTTTTATACTTGGGCCTTTGGGGGATACTTATCCAAATTATTGCAGACTTTAAGAGGTCTTAACATCTGACTACCAGTAGGATGGGCTGGGATTTAGCTCAGTTGGTAGAGGGCTGCGCTGCAGTCTCTGTGGTCCTGAGTTCAATTCCCAGTACCGCAAAAATGGGAGAAGGACATGGTAATCCACTCCCAAGGCAATCCCAAAACAATCTGCCATTGAAAACCATGTGAGGGTCGCTATGAGTGGGACACGACTCCATGGCACTTAACAACAACAACAACAACAAGTAGGATAAAATAAGTAGACATATGTTCACTATATGCAATATTCCCTTAATAGTTTTTCATATTTTAATACACATAGTGATTTTTCCTCTTTCTATGTAATAGTATTGCTAGGTAAAATTATCATTGAGATTTCTTCTTTTAACCAAATAGAATAGCAGGGATGATATTTACCTTTTCATTTGAACCAACCAAACTAGATTTTTAAATATGAAATAATGGTTTTCAAGACATTGAACATCAAGCAATCAAAGATAGTGCTCCTTCAGAAATGGGAAACAATTTTTCCCTGCTTTCTCTCTAGCCCAAGATTCCAGGTTTTCATCATGACTTGACAGTATAAGAAATACAGGCAGAATCAGGTGATGGAAATAAGGCTGAGAGTCTGGGGAGACCTAGGTGGCTGGAAATTTCAGGATAGAACACTCTGAAGGAGAGAGCTTTGCAAAGAGAGAATTTAGGAGAGTTAAAGAGCCCCTGGCAAGTTTTCATTTGGGTACTAATCAATGTAAACATATAAAGCAAAAGCCCTTACCTGAGGAATGAAGCACCAGAAAAGATTAGAGGAAATAAAATCTATGACTTATTTAAGGCCAGTAATTATTCTCATGAAAAATTGAGTGGAGTGAGGAAAGGGATAGAAGTGCATTTTCTCAATAGAAAGCAAATTTGCCATATACTAAATACAGCTTGGATGCCATTTAACATAGCTTAAAAGCAAGACTTAATAGTATCATTGGGAGAAGGACCTGGTAACCCACTCCCCAAAATCAATCCACCATTGAAAACCCTGTGAATAGCAGAGAAGCACTGACAATAGTGTTTCACCTGTT
The DNA here is from genome assembly GCA_007922755.1 of Pedetes capensis. Taxonomy (NCBI): domain Eukaryota; kingdom Metazoa; phylum Chordata; class Mammalia; order Rodentia; family Pedetidae; genus Pedetes; species Pedetes capensis. Next base: position 6,190 of record VMDO01024821.1, on the reverse strand, counting down.
GTATGTAGGGCCACTATGAGTCAGATACCTACTCGATGGCACCTAACAACAACAACAACAACAACAATAGTATCATACAGTTTCTAAGTGAATCAAGTGCATCACAGAACAAAATTCAATAATATTTATAGTGACAAAACATTTTGCACATTATTTATTTATCTTTGCAATACTTGGGAATTGAACCTAGAGCCTCACATATATTTTGCAAGTGCTTTACTACTGGGCTGCACACCTAGCCCATTTTTACTTTTTATTTTGAGTTAGGTCTTGTTAAGTTATGCAGCCTGCCATTGGCCTCCAACTTGCTGTCTTCTTGCTTCTGCTTCCTGAGTTCCTGGGATTATAGCCATGTGCCATTTTGCTCACCATCAACATTTTGCACTTTAAAAAGGAAAAGTTACAACGTTGAATAAGAAAAGATTACCAGCTATACACTTTAAAATTCATTTTATCATGAAGCTAACTTTGTTGTTGTAACAGATCTATCCCAGCAACCCTATGTAAAATGGAACAAAACACTACCCAACACTCTGCCATGCACAAAGTTTTAACGTTTGAGCCCAATGATGCAGCACTACATTTCTTCTCATTTTGAGTCATGCTACATCAGCGAAAGGAGGTCCCAGGGACTTTACTCCATTCCTTTCATCCTTTCATTAAGGTTGACTGTATTTTGAGGAACAACTCTTTCCCAGTCTGTGTGTGTGTGTGTGTGTGTGTGTGTGTGTGTGTGTGTGTATACACACACATACATATACATATATGTATGTATATACACACATGCACAGACACATATATGTATATATGTATATACATATGACTGTATATACATATGAATGTATATATACATTTACTTTGTATTAATATAATTAAGAGATCCTTAAAGACATGCCATATTCTACTTTCAGATCATATCATCAGGAAAGATATGGTGAATCATACTACATTTTTCAAATGCTGATTTGACCAATTAGTAAATATAAATAATATGTATGAGTAAAACTGTATAAATTGAAAATGTTTCTTTCTTTTCCTCATATTTCCTTAAGTGGAAACAGACAGAGACGAATTTATCATATATTCCCAAATCTATTCCATACCATATCAATAATTTTAGAGGGCTACAAAATCAGACCCCATGTATCTCACAGCTCATTGTGCTATGGGGGCTTGTGTGTTCCTGTGATGCACAAAGCTATGCTACTGGTATTACAGATACCAGCAGGGCATGGTGGACAGGTTTCAGCTGCACTTCTAGACTAAGACAGACTGGGGATCAGGACCTAGCAGCCCACACTCAAAACAATTAACCATTGAAAACCCTATAAATAGCAAAGAAACACTTTCAGTTATAGTGACAGAAAATGAGTCCCCCAGGTTAGAAGACACTTAAAAGATAACTGAGGAAGAGTTGCCTCTTCAAAGGAGAGTCTACCTTAATGACAAGAATGGAGTAGAGCCCCAGAGACCTTCATTTGCTGACATGACACAACTCAAAATGAGAAGGAACAAATATAAACATCCATTACTAATTGGAACATGGAATATATGTAATATAATTGTAGGAAAATTAAAAATCCTCAAAAGGGAAATGGAGCACATAAACATTGACATTTTAGACATCAGTGAGCTAAAATGGACTGGCATAGACCATTTCGAATCAGATAATCATATGATCTACTATGCTGGGAATGACAAACTAAAGAGAATTGCATTTATCATCAAAAAAGACGTCACAAGATCTGTCCTGAAGTACAATGCTGTCAGTGATAGAATAATATCCATATACTTACAAGGAAGGCCAGTTAATATGAATATTCAAGTTTATGCACCTACCATTAAGGCTACAAATGAAGATAAGGAAGATTTTTACCAGCATCTACAATCTGAAATATATCAAACGTGCAATCAGCATGTACAGACAATTACTAGTGACTGGAATGCAAAGGTTGGAAACAAAGAAGGGGGCTAAGTAGTTGGAAAGTATGATGTTCTTGATATAAATGATGCTGCAGATCTCATCACAGAATTTTGTCATTACGTTTTCATTGCAAATACATTTTTTCACCAACTTAAATAGCAACTACACACATGGAATTCACCAGATGGAATATGCCAGAACCAAATTCACTATATTTGTGGAAAGAGACGATGGAAAAGCTCAATATCAAATATCAGAATGAGACTAGGTGCTGATTATGGATCAGATCATCAACTGTTTGTATGCAGGTTCAAACTAAAACTGAAGAAAATTAGAACAAGTGTAAAAGAGCCAAGGTATGACCTTGAGTATATTCTACCTGAGTTCAGAGATCACCTCAAGAACAAGTTTGATGTGTTAGACACTAATGATCAAAGACCAGATGAGCTGCAGCAGGGCATCAAAGATATCATTCATGGGGAAAGCAAAAGGTTATTAAAAAGACAGGACAAAAGAAAAGACCAAACTACATGTCAAAATAGACTCTGAAACTTGCCCTTGAATGTCAAACTGTGAAAGTAAAAGAAGACACAATGATGTTCAAGAACTAAACAGAAGATTTCAAAAGGAAACTTGAGAAGACATAATTAAGTATTATAATGACATATGCAAAGAGCTGGAGATAGAAATCCAAAGGGAAGAATATGCTCTGCTTTTCCTTAGCTGAAGGTATTGAAGAAAATATTCAACCCTGGAGTGCCAATAGTGAAGGATTCTACAGGGAAAATATTAAAAGACACAGAAAACATCAAAATTAGATGGAAGGAATACATATCGTCATCAGACCAAAAAGAATCAGTTGATGACCAACCATTTCAAGATGTTGCTATATGATCAGCAACCAAGGATATTGAGGGAAGTAGAAGCTGACTTGAAGGAATTGGGAAAACACAAGGCTGTAGGAATTGATGAAATACCAATAGAGATGTTTCAACAAACAGATGCAGCACTGGAGGTGCTAACTTGTTTACACCAATAGATTTGGAAAACAGCTACCTGGGCAACTGATTGGAGGAGATCCATATTCCTGCCCATTCCCAAGAAAGGGGATCCAACTAAATATGTAAAGTATGGAACAATATCATTAATATCACACAAGGACATTTTTGCTAAAAATCATTCAAGAGTGACTGCAGAAGTATATAGACAGGGAACAGCTAGAAAATCAAGGAAGATTCAGAAAAGGGTGTGGAAACAGGGATATCATTGCTGAAGTCAGATGAGTATTGGCTGAAAGCAGAGAATACCAGAAAGATGTCTATATGTGTTTTTAATTGATTACATAAAGGCATTTGACTCTGTGGATCATAAGAAATTATGGATAACATTGTGAAGAATGGGAATACCAGAGCAATTAATTGTACTCAGGAGGAATCTGTATGTGGACCAGGAGGCAGTTGTTCAAACAGAATAAGGAAACACTGACTGGTTTAAAGTCAAGAAATGTATGTGTCAGGACTGTATCCTGTCACCATTCCTCTTCAATCACTATGGGGAGCAAATAGTCAGAGAAGCTGGACTTTATGTAAAAGAACACAGCGTCATGATTGGAAGAAGACTCATTAACAACCTGCATTATGCAGATGACACAACTCTGCTTACTTAAAGTGAAGAGGATTTGAAACATTTACTGATGAAGATCAAAGAACACAGCCTCCAGTATGGATTGCATCTCAACATCAACAAAACAAAAATTCTTACAGCTGTGTCACTAAGCAACTTCATGATACATGGAGAAAATCTTGAGGTTGTCCAAGATTTTGCTTTACTTAGTTCTACAATCAATACCTGTGGAAACAGCAGTCAAGAGATCAAAAATTGCATTGCTTTGGGAAAAGCTGTTGCAAGATACCTCTTTAAAGTGCTGAAAAGTAAAGATGTCCCATTGAAGACTAAGCTGCACCTGACTCATGCCATGGTATTTTCAGTTGCATCCTATGGTTGTGAAAGCTGGACATTAAACAAGGGAGACAAGAGAAGAATTGATGGTCTTGGAGAATTGAATTATGGTGCTGGAGATAAATATTGAATACACCATGGATGCCAAAAGAACCAGCAGGGCATATCTGTCCGAGAAGAAGTGCAATCAGAGTGCCCCTTGGAAACAAGAATGGCTAGGCTGCATTTCATGTATTTGAACATGTTGCCAGGAAGGACCAATACCTGGAGAACGACATCAGTTTGGGAGAGAGGCAGATCAATGAAGAAAAGGAAGACCCTCAACTACATGGATTCACACAGTGGCTGCAACAATGAGCTTAAACATAAAAAGGATCGTGGGCCTGGCACAGATTCAGTGAGTGTTTCTTTCTGTTATACATAGGGTTGCTATGAGTCAGATCCAACTCGATGGCACCTAACAACAATAAAACCAGATGCAGATTAGTATTGCCTGTGGATTCTGAATCTAATCTACAAGTGATTCTCATCTGTGTCTGATTTTGCAACCCTCTAAAACTATTGAAAGGGTGCAAGTTAGATTTGAGAATTTATGATACTTAATTTTGAGTCCTCTAAATATGGAGAGTTTAAATACTAAACTTAAAGAGTTTACTCTTTGGAACAATGTACATATACATGTTTTGGAGATTTGAGCAGTTAGTTAGCTTCATCCCTCATGTGTCTATCAGCTTGTCATGTTATGGAGGCTTATGTATTGCTGTGATGCTGAAAGGTATGCCATTGTTATTACAGAAACCAGCAGGGTCATCCATCGTAGCCAGTTTTCAGCAGAGCTTCCTGACTAAAACAGAGAAGGGAGAAGAACCAGACAGCCCACTCCCAAAACAATTAGCCATTGAAAACCCTGTGAATAGCATCAGAGAATCCTTACCACAAATATTATTGTTGTTAGGTGCTGTCCAGTCATGTCTGACTCATAGTGACCCTTATAGGGTTTTCAATGGGTCATTGTTTCAGGATTACCTTGGGAGTGGATTGCCTAGTTCTTCCCCAATTTTTGCATTGCTGGGAATTGAACCCTGGACCTCAGAGACTGCAGAGCATTGCTCTACCTACTGAACTAAATCCCAGCCCATTATCACATATTGTGCTGGAAAATGAGCCCTGTAGGTTGTAAGACATTCAACAAACAACTAGAGAAGAGTGGTCTCCTCAAAGTAGAGTCAACCATAATGACAGGAATGGAGCAAAGACCCTGGGACCTCCTTTTGGTGATGTGACATGACTGAAAATGTAAGGAAACATAGTGGCTGCAAGCTTGAGTTCAAACTTCAGAAGATTATGTTCATGGCACAATGTGGGTAGTGTTTTGTTCTGTTGTACATGGGGTCACTATGAATTGGGTCTGATTTGACAGCAGCCAACAACAACTCTGTCAAAAAGCTTTGTAAAGTGGCCTTCTCGGTCGATGACAGTTTAGGCATTCAAATTCTGTGAAGTTCCAATTCTCTAAAGAAGATCACCAGAATAGTTAATAATGTTATAGTTAGTATGTTAGTCAGATTTCTGTTGCTATGACAAAATACCTGTTATAAAGAACTTAAAAGGAGGGAATGTTTACTGAGGCTCACAGTTTCAAAGGTTTCAGTTCATAGTAGCTTTGCCTGTGGCAGTGCATATCATGTGGTGAAGGAGCCAGAACCAAAGACAGAGGAAGGCTGGGTTCCCAACTGCTCTTTCCAGGACTCTCCTCCAATGCCTTAACTGTATTCTATGAGGTCCACATCCTAAAAGTTCCACCACCTCTCAGTAGCACCACATGCTGGTCACCATTCTTTAGTATAGGGGCCTTTGGGGGACTTTTATGGTCCAGACTGCAACAGTTGGCAAAACAGTTTTTAAAAATCTTTATAAGGGGATCAGACAGGTTTAGAAAGTTGAGGAAGCTTATTTATTTTCCTTTAACCTTTTGTCATTGTGTTATTTCTTGAAAAGCCATTTTGGTTCAGCCAGAGTTCTCTGCCCCCATTCTCAGGAGGAACAGAATGAAATGTCAACTTGACATCTGGCTAGTGACAAGTATATTATAGAGCATATCTGTATAAGTCATTTCCAAGCACCAATTTACATAGTAATTGTTTTAATGTCAGCATATTCCATTTTCAATGGCTGGTTTTAGTCATTCAGTTTTTCTGTTCTAATCTTGCCATGTCAGCTGGATTTGATAAAGCTGCGATAACTAGTAATTTATTTTGCCTCTGACAAGTCTGAAAAAGTGGTCTGGACTGCCAAGTATATGTGAGT
>VMDO01024820.1:0-29132 GCA_007922755.1 Pedetes capensis | reverse complement strand
CGCTGTTCTGTGTGTTTCAGGTTGGAAGAAGCCCACTTGAATCCCCACATGAACGCCCGTCATGGGTCCTGCGAATTAATATGCTCATGGGCCGTTTTCCAGAAGGCCGGTCTCATCGTGGTGATGAACTCAATTGCGCTCACTCTATTTCATGTCGCATGTGTGGGACTGCTCTCACGCAGGTCCTCTACCTCCCCCTCAGGATCTGGATTTACAGCTTGTTCCAGGAATCCTCTATTTTCCTCTTGCACCCCTTCTCTGTAGACACAGATCCTGGAGTTCCTCCTCTCTCCCTTCCCGAGGAATGGTAAATTTAGCTTTGCTGCTCCGGGATCAGGATAGAATTGTTCAAATGCAATGCTCTGCTGACTACATCTCTGCGCCACAGAACCGTAGCTGGCTTCTCCGGAATGTGATGGACCTGCTGAATTAGAGCCAAGAGACCTGGCTCTTGGCCCTGACTCTGCCAGTGACTTCCTGTGGTGGACTTCTGCAGATCAGATCCCCAGGGCTACTCACTTCTCCCCTTCGAGGTGGCATCTAATGTTTTGCAGCTGAGGGATCTGGGTGAACTGGTCCAGGCTCTAGCTCTATGGTGGGGTCCTGTTTGCTAAAGACGGTCTGCACATCCCATTCCGATGGCCACCATGTATCAAGGCAGGAGCAAGAGAGCCAACAAGATGGATTTTTGGAACTTTGGTGGAAGTATTGAGGAAAATGGTGCTGTAGGCAGGAACATGTAGTTCTGGGATGTCTTCAGACTCATTTTTGTTCCACAATGGAAGAGAAGGAGAGCAAGCAATTGAAAGAGAAGGAGGAGGAGGAGGAAGAAGTGGAGGAGGAGGTGGAGGAAGAGGAGGAAGAAGTGGAGGTGGAGGTGGAGGAGGAGCAGGAGAAGAAGAAGAAGGAGTTGGTAGAGGAGGAGGAGGTGGAGGAGGAGGAGAAAGAAGTGGAAGAGGAGGAAGAGGAGGAGGAGGTGGAGGAGGAAGTGGAGGAGAAGGTGGAGGAGGAGGTGGAGGAGGAGGAAGAAGTAGAGGAGGAGGAAGAGGAGGAGGAGGTGGAGGAGGATGAAGAAGCAGAGGAGGAGGAAGAGGAGGAGGAGGAGGAGAAGAAAAAGGAGGTGGAGGAGGTGGAAGAGGAGGAGGTGGAGGAGGAGGAAGAGGAAGAGAAAAGAGACTTAATCCCAACACCACCCTTGGGGTTTCAAACCAAGTCAGGCTTAAAGATAGATATGCTTCTGAACTATTATATATATATTAATAATACATTACATGAACCAATAATAAGTTCATTTTTGCATAATTGAGGCTTAAATTTTTGCCGCCCAAATCATCTGAGCCGTGTGGTGCTTGATGAGTTACTTTCCCTATCTGAACTTCAGTTTCCTCATCTACCACACGAGGGGCTGGGCTGGCTCAGGTCTGTTCCAGCTCTGAGATTCAGCGATGCTGAGTTTGGCTTCCAGTTCTTTCTGGTACCCGGGCTGTTTTCCTTGATGAGAAGGAAAGGAATGGTGAGTGCAGACCTCTCACTGGGCTGTAGATGGTGGAACAAGGGGGGCAGCAAAGGCCACCCGAGGAAAACACGGAGGCCTGAGGATGGCAAGCCCTGTTCCAGGCAGTGGTAACAGCCAGGTGTCAACGGGTGATCTGGAGACAGGTTGGCTTGGTGTCTGCAAGTCATAAACACTAAAGCAAGTGCCCGTCCAATCTTGGGGTATGCACACCCACTCTCTCCCCACTCTGCCTCCCTCGGTCAGGTCCCCCTCTCCCTCACACGGCACCTTCCATTTCTATTGTGATAGCATAGAGGTTGTGGCTTCAACAGCTCGGAGCCTCCGCAGTGCCCAGGACAGTGCTCTTTGCACTCAGTGAGCTGAGTCTCCGTGGCAGAGCAAGATGAGCGACATCTCGTTACTCACAGCACGGCAAGCTCAGACTAAAGGAGACGGAGGTGGCTGGAGTGAGGACCTGGGTGGGAGACTAGAGGAAATGGGGCTGCAAAGTTATGTGTGGAGAGAGCCTCAACGGGGCCATACCAGGTAACCCAAGGACACATCTGTGTAACTGAAACGCAGTCAATCTCTGTAATGGTTGAGGCTGTCAACAGACCATTTGGCAACAGGGAATTTGTCTGGGCTGAAAATGCATTATGCTCTGGGGACAGCTCAGGAAAGTTCCTGGCTTTTGCTTTTGGCAGCCTACCAAGAACAATCAATTACCTACTTAGGCTCGTTCTCACAGGTGTGGGCAATCAGGGAGCCGGTTAAAAGGGGAAAAGCAAATCTGTGGTGGAAATGCAACACATCCAGATAGGTATTGGGGCAGACCCAGCAAGCCAAGCCCAGCATTGCTGAGCTCTCCCCACCACACACACACACACACACACACACACACTCACACACACACACGCACTCACACCAATATAGAAACACACACATACCCGCAATCGCACTGTTTAGCATCACTTCTTCAACATATACAAAAACACCCTCATTTTCATCCTCCTTCAACCTAATCTTCTTGCTGACTTAATCTATTTCTCTAATATTCTAGTGTTCTAATATTCTCTCTTTCTCTAATATTCTCAGTATTCCAGGCCTGAAAACTGACCATCCTATTGGGTTCCACCCGCCAAGCTTCTCCCTCATCCACTCCACGTCTCCCTGATTATGTCTCCAAGATCTTGCCCTTGATAAGGGCCTCATGACCCCATGTTTGCATTTTCACTGAGGATCATCTGAACACCTGTTACAACCACTGCAGTAGCCTTCATTCATGAAACAACTTTAAACCCATAAAGTTGAAAAAACAATACAAAACTCTTTTTTTTCTCGGACCCATTTGAGAGTAAGTTGTCCATGTGATTCCCAGTTACCTTTAAATGATATTATTACCATAACCACCATAATACAACCATCAGATTGAGGAAAATAAAATTGAGACATGGCTATAATCAAATCCAGGCCTCACACAAGCTCTGCCAGTTGTGCCAGTGCCCTTTTTAGTAAAGGGTTACAGTTCAGGGTACCTGTTGCGTTTAGGTGCCATGTCCACTTAGTCTTCTTCAGTCTGCAACAGTGCCTGTCTCTCCTTGACTTTTACGGCCTTTTGAAGAACACAGGCCACTTATTTGATAAGAAGCCCCTCCGACTGGTTTGCTTATTGTTTTGATTAGACAGTCTATATAGACTAATCTATTAGATTAGTCTATGATTAGACAGGTTAGGCATTTTAGTCAGGAACATCAATTCTTCTCATTGATTAGGACTTTCCCCACTCCTGATGATACTAATTTTGATCATTTAATAAGGTGGTGTCACCTGCTTTCCCAAAGGTTTTCCCCTTTATAGATGACAAGTTTTCTATTTTTTTTTTGTGCAAGGGGAGGAACGATAGTTTGAGACTATGTAAACACTCTACTTCTCAACTTTCAAGTTATCATTTACATCAGTATGGAATTATGGATTCCTACTTTAGCCAATTAGTTCTATGAGTGTGTGTGTGTGTGTGTGTGTGTGTGTGTGTGTGTGTGTTTTAATTTTTTTTGCGGTACTGGGGGTTGAACCCAGGGCCTTGCGCCTGCATGCTCTGCAAGTGCTGGACCACTGAGCTGCGCCCCCCAGCCCATTTTTTTTACTTTCTCAGACAGGGTCTCGCTAAGTTACGCAGACTGCCTCTGGTCTTGAACTTGCGATCCTCCTGCCTCCGCCTCCCAAGCCGCTGGGATGACAGGCGTGGGCCACCGCGCCTGGCACATTACTATATTTTTTATGCTCAAATTATTCTAGATTTGACTAATGGTAGCCCTTTCAAGCTTGATTTTGTGTGTTTGACATGACTCCATCAGTTTTCAAGCACATTCTTACTTTCTGGCATGAGAGGCAGCATTATCTTACACATGCCCTGCTCCACCTATGAAAGAAATCATTTCTGTGAGGAGACCTGACAGTTTTTATTGAGGGATGAGAGTTAGAAATTACTATCTGGATTCCAGGTGTGCTTATCAATATTAGATTGTTGCTGCTCCCAGGCGTTTGCAGTGGCAGCTAGGGAGCATATATTTATACATCTATATTTACTTCCACATCACTGTATATTAAAAGCCTGCAGCCATAGCCTTGTGGCATCAGATCCTGTCAGATCTCGGAAGCTAAGCCAGGGCTGGGCCTGGTTAGTCCTTGGATGGGAGACCACCTGGGAACACCTGGTGCTGTAGGCTTGGGAGACGGACTCGGCAACCCACTCCAAAAAAACAATCATCCATTGAAAACCCTATGAACAGCAGAGAAGCACTGACAAAGTGTTTCACCTGTTGTATGTAGGGTCACTATGAGTTGGACACTGACTTGATGGCACCTAACAACAACAGCAACAACATATATTAAAAAGGGGCTGGGGTTTAGCTCAGTTGGTAGAGCACAACTCTTCACTCTCTGAGGTCCTGGGTTTAGTTCCCAGCACTACAAAAATGGGAGAAGGGTATAGCAATCCACACCTGAGGCAATCCTGTAACAATCAGCCATCGAAAACCCTATGAGCGTTGCTATGAGTCAGATACGACTCGACAGAACCTAACAACAACAACATATATTAAAAACAATAGGCTCGCCCCAATATCACTAATTCACTATAATTTTCTCCCCTTTCACATTTGTCCTTTTTCCTCGAGTGCCATGGCACATTCCTGTAATCCCAGAGGCTCAGAAGGCTGAGGATGGCAAGTTCAAGTCCAGAGGCTGCCTGAATATTTTAATGAGAACTTGCCTTGAAATAAAATAAAATAAAATAAAGTGAATGAATGAATGAATGAATGAAAAAGAAAGGAGCCTCCCTGGCTCAGCTGTGCACTCAGGGGTGGAGTGCTTGCTTGAAAACTGACCATTGCATTGGGTTCCACCTGCTATGTGGCCCCTCATCCAGTCTCCAAGTCTTTCTGGTTTAATCTCCAAGATCTTTATGTCACAGCAAAAAACAAAAGAAAAGAGGCTTACCTCCTCTCATCCACCTCATCCTTATGCATGGGGCAATCCTGCCTGATGTCTCCAGTCACCCATTCCTGCTGCTGCTGCCGCCAACCTGCGCCTCGCCCCTGAATAGTCTCTGACAGCCACACTAGGCTGCCGCCCTGCTCTGCCCTACCTGACCCCCTCCTCACTCACCTGGATGTGACCTCCAAGCTGGGCTGCCACCCGGTGGGTGTGCACCTTACCTCGCTTCAACCCAAGCGCTCCATGCCAAGCTGCCTTCTGCCAAACCACGCAGAAGCCACCTTCACCCCTCCTGGGCTCCAGCACGCTGTGCTGAGGTCTCCCGCGTGGGGGCCTCTCATCCCCATCCCGCTCGGACACCCCCTGCCAGACTGTCCACACAAGATGGCCCCCACCAGCCCTCTCAGGCCACTCCACGTGCCCTCCACATGCCACCGCCCTTGGCTTCTTTGGTCTCTTCCCATGTCTAAATCAAAGCTGTCACAGGAAGAACCATCTATGTAAAAACCTTCTGGAAGTTGTTGTTAGGTGCCGTTGAGTAGGTGTCTGACTCAGCAAACCTACGTACAACAGACAAAACACTATTGTCAGTGCTTCTCTGCTATTCATAGGGCTTTCAGCAGCTGATTGTTTTTTGGGAGTGGGTTCCCGGGTCCGTCTCCCAAGCCTACAGCACCTGGTGTTCCCAGGCGGTCTCCCATCCAAGGACTAACCAGGCCCGACCCTGCTTAGCTTCCGAGATCTGATGGCATGGGACCCCAGCGTGGTAGGCTGCAGGCCCTTCCAGAAGATGGTCCCTATATTCCGCTCCACTTTCAAGCCTCCCCTAATACGAGGCAAATTTACTATGGTCACCACTAATTGCTTTCACGCAGCCCACAATTCCCCTGTAACTGACCACTTGATACTTCTCCAGCGTCTCTTTATATTGTTATGGATGCCTCACACTATTTCGGTTGTGGGTCTGGGGTGCCACCACTTCCCACTCTAGGGACACCACCTCAACTCCTCGCACTTCCACATCTGTCTCCCTTGTAATCTCAGCTCAAAGGCTGCCCTATCCATGGAGAATTTCTCGATTGCCACAGACTCCAAATTCAGTTATAATCAAAAACATCCGTAGCACATTTAATGACGGTGTTCTTATAAATGAAATTAAATTGATCAAAGTAAATCCTCTAAGATCCAGTACATCCTCTGCAAGTAACAAACTTCCTTCTCAGAATCACGGCCTTTTTTTTTTTTTTTTTTTTTGATGATGATTTAATTCCATCCCATAGCGTGGCTTCGAAGTATCCTATCCCTCGTCGTCTCAAACTCAAACTCTGCTTCTGAGCCTCTTCTGTTTGTTCTTTGGTTAAATAAAGATCAAATCTGATTCCTGTAAAATTAAAATTTGGACATTTACAGTATGTGGAGCAGGGCTTCATTTTTACTTTCAGCTTATTAACAGGGACCTCGTGGTTGGGCTCTTGTGCTACTGGCTTCCTGCTCAAACCACAAATGCTGTTTCCAGGGTGTCTGGTAAGCACAGCAAGCTGGCATCTCCCCATTTCTCTAATTTGACCCCTTGGATCTTGTGGGTTTGAGGGTTATAAAGCTCAAGTCTTGATGCCTTCGTCCTTTGATAGGATTCATAAGGAGAAAAGTTGCTCCACGCCCCCTTTCCTGGCCTCCAGCTGCAAATCCCCAGACACTGGCTGGTTCCCACTGGCATGTGGTCGATGGTACCATCACAAGGCCTGCTTCCAGCCTGGGACTCTGGAATATGTACTTTTCCCCTTTCTAATGTGTTTTTTCACGGCTGGGATTTAGCTCAGTTGGTAGAGCGCTGCTCTGCAGTCTCTGAAGTCCCAGGTTCAATTCCCAGCACCGCAAAAATGGGAGAAGGATGTGGCAATCCACTCCCAAGGCAATCCCGAAACAGTCAGCCACTGAAAACCCTATGTGGGTTGCTGTGAGTCCGACACGATTCAGTGGCACCTAACAACAACACAACAATGTGTTCTTTCTTCCTATTGAAATTTCAGAAGATTTGGTCTTGTCTTTGGAGGAATTAATCTGGAACCCAAGAAGAGCAGGCAACAGAGATTGGCACAGGAGCGCTGCCCTGGTGACCCAGAAACGCCAGGTCCAGCCTTTGCAGCCCGATAGCCCCTCCGGTGCAGGGACCAGGACCGGCTGCTCCGCTGACTCCAGTCGGATCTGCTGAGCGTCCCATCATGCCCTTGGCACTACACTTTACAGCCCTGTGAGGAACAGGCCCACGGAAGACAGCCCCTGACTTACAACGGTTCAGTCTATAATCTTTCAATTTTATGATAGTGCAAAAGAGATGCACGTTTAGTAAACACCATGCGTCAACTTTTGAATTTTGCTATTTTTCCCCAGGCTAGCAATGTGTGGCGTGGAACGTTCCTGTGATGCTGGGCGGTGAGCGAGCTGCGGCTCCATCCAGTCGAGTGATCATGAAGATGAACAGCTGCTACTCCACAGGGCATTGTGCCATGGAGCAAGGACGCTGGCTGTGTTTGGTGAATTTTTGACTTGTTATATTTTCAATTGATGGCAGTTTATTGCAATGCAACCCCATAGTAAGTTAAGAAACACCTGCAGAAGCATGTGAAAATATGACCCATCTCTCTAGGACTTAGGAAAATGCAAATTAAAACCACAATGAAGCATCACTACACACTTATTAGAATGCATGGAATTTTATAAACGATGATAATAGTAAGTCCTGGCAAGCATGGGGAACAGCTATAATGTGAATATGTATGTGTATACATATTGCATAATACATGTTATTGTTAGTTGCTGTTGAGTCAGGTCTGACTCATAGCAACCCTATGTACAACAGAACAAAACACTCCCCAACACTGTACCGTGTACACAATCTTTTTATGTTTGAGCTGCACCCCCAGTTCATGTTTTTACTTTTTGAGACAGGGTCTCACTAAATTATACAGACTGCCTCTGGTCTTGAACTTGCGATCCTCCCGCCTCCGCCTCCCGAGCCCCTGGGATGACAGGCGTGCACTACTGCACCCGGCTTTGGCCTCTACTTTGAGCAAAAGTACAGACTACTGTTCACAGTGACATCCACAGGACGATGTTTTCCACAATTTCTTCCGTTTCCCAGTCTCCATTCACGCGAGGCGGAGGGTGGGCTGGGGAGAGGAAACGAAAGCGGCCTTCGCCACGTCTCCACCCGCAGTCAGAGATGCATCTGCGGCGTTGTTTGGAGCGAGGCGTGGCCGATCTCAAGCACATCAGCGGCTCCTTTCAGAGTCGAGCTCGTCAGCATTTCTGGCGATTGTGCATTGTGGTATCTGCAAACAAGCCGTGTGTATTCTGCAGGCCTCTCTGCCAGGATGTTTGTAGGATGCATGCTAAAAAGATAGCATTGGGTTTGTTCCAAGCCACAGAGAGGCAAGGCCTCTTAAACATGCTATTGATGTCTGTAGCTGACCTTACAGGGGATGAGCAGCAGGAAAGGGGTGGCAGAGAAGGAAGATTGAGATGGCCACAGGTGGTGGTGGCGCTTTTTACACTGCAGAAAGGTTCTTTGCCTCACAGAAGTATTAATCACAGCCTTCCTTTGAAACAGAAAGTTTCATGCATTTTAAAAGAGGATTTGATTTATAAGAAACTTTTCAGGAACACAGCTGCTGGGCGAAGCCAGCTATTTGCACTGACTTGAAATCCATTTCATGAGCCAGGAGTCTGGGGTGTCAGGGGGAGTAATAAAACTGCTTTAGTTTTTAATTGACGAGTGATATTGACTAGCGCAGTGAGGAGCCCAGGTACCGGCCTGCCAGGGTGTTTCTGTTGTAAATATGCGTGAATGTGCAGAGTGCTCCAGCATTGATTCATTTGTGAACTTGTTTGGCTGTTGCAGTGAAGAGCTTTGTAGTTTGCAGCTTTAGAGCCAAGCTGCCTCTCAGAGAAGCCTGGGTTGGAATGTACAAGGTTGCGCAGCAGGAATCACCTAGCTGGATGGCCTCTGTGGCAAAGCCCCTACCCCCAATCTCTGCGAGCCAGACACAAAGGCGTCTGTGAAGGGGAAGGCCACAGGGGTGAGGGGCTGCATGAACAGGAGACAGATCTTTGCTTTGAAATCAAACCTTTTAAGCCCTCTTCCCCCTTCTGTTCAAGCTGCTAATAGTTATCTCCCTCCCAATTGTCCACTCCACTGAGTTTTTATCACCTCTGTCTCACAGAAATTCCCCAGGAACCCTGAGGTCCTTAAACGATTCCTTCTTTCTGGGCTCCCTGCAGCACAGTACAATGGCCAAGTTTCAGGTGGGGAGCTCCCAGAAAGACAGGCTATCACACCCTGAGCTCCAATCTCCACCTGGCAAAGAAAACCACAAAAGGTATTCATTCCACAGGTTCAAAGACCCACATTGAATGCTGCCTGTGGATTTCATCCTTAAGCTGGCAAAACAAGGGTATCTCAACTAGAAAAGACCTAACTTTTTGCAGAGGCTAAAGATGTGAGAGATCTGGTCATTACCAGTGGCATATGTGACTGGGTGTCAGAGAGAGAAGTTTCTGGACATCGTAGTCTGTAGAGATAGGGGAGAAAACCCAGGGAAACTGGCCTCATACTGGTCACAATCTGGACAAGCAAGCACAGGGTAGGATGGCCATTTGCCTGTGTGTAGCCTTTGGGGATTAGCCTGCAGCTGTAGCCCTGTGGCATCTGATCCCGTCAGATCTCAGAAGCAAAGCAGGGTCGGGCCTGGTTAGTACTTGGATGGGAGACCACCTGGGAACACCAGGTGCTGTAGGCTTGGGAGAAGGACCTGGCAACCCACTCCCAAAAATCAATCCGCCATTGAAAACCCTATGAACAGCAGAGAAGCACTGGTAATAGTGTTTCACCTGTTGCATGTAGGGTCGCTATGAGTTGGATACCAACTCAATGGCACCTAAGAACAACAACAACAGCCTTCGGGGTTGTGGAACTAATACCTGCTTCCCTTCCTTGGCCCTCATGACTCGCTTTAACCCAATGAAGTGGGAAGAAACCTAAAACCCATTTTGTGCTTTGCGGGACTCTCTTCTCTCCCTCAGGCCATGTACAGTGGTTCTCTGTCACCTAAGAGATAACAACAAAGATGACAGTGTCGAAGGTGATGACGGCAGAGCCCTTGGCTGACGTGTGGTGGCGGAACAACTTGAACAAGAGGTTTCTCTTTTCAGCGTCTAGATTTCCCACGTTGACGGCGTGGGCTACGCTAGCTCCTGATGGATGGTGTGCTCGGCGCAATGCTGAGTAGCTGCAAAGGTTAATCTCAAATTGATTCCAAGCTGAGTAATGTCAATTTATCTTCATTTCCTAGCAAGCCTCTGAGACATGTTTAGGAAATCAACATGAAAACAGAATTTGGGAGGCTGAGGGGCATTTGAGATTTGCCCACCCAGGCATTTTCCTATCGATGTTCTGCCATGTTGGCTTGTTCACATCTCTGTCTATCCACCCTCTGTCCTCCCGTCAATCAACCGTGGATTCCACATTTCCAGTAGGTTTCTGCTGTAGCTTTTACATGACTGTCGTTCATGTTACTCATCTTGGCCAGGGTTTTATTGTTGCGTTTGCAATCAAATGAGATAAGGCATATTTGAGAAGTTAAAAGCAGCATTCAGATGGGCTTATCTGATAAATGTTTATTGGGAATGCTCAGTGCCTGGCACTTTTTATGTGTTTGGGAGGCCTTAGGGAACAGAAAGATGGACTTTATTTTACGGTACCCATATCTGTAATTTTACCCTGGCTCTCAGGCTGACCAAAGAGCATCATTTATTATAGGCATACACACAGACACTTGAACTTGTTCCTTCCCTTATTAGTTTCCTCCTTTCCCACCTCTAAGGCCTTTAATCTTCCCTTGCAGCACAGATCCGTCCTTTCAAGAACACAATTGTCCTCACACCCTCAAGCTCAAGCTCACGAGAAGGCAGCTAGCGGGATGCACGGTACAGTTTGAAAGGAGCCAATTATTAAAAAGATGGCATGGAACGGGGTGAGCTCTCACCAGCACAGAGCCTTCAAATGTCCTTTGTACTGTAAAGGACCCTTTTGGGGGACATGGGGGAGGAAAAACCCGCTCTTTGCCAGCTTGAGTCAGGGCTGAAGAGCAAAGCAGTTTCAGGACCAAGGGGCAGGAGAGGCGTCGCGCTGGGCTAGTGGTATCCATGGCAACCCGAGAGCCTGGTGGATTAATAACCCTGTTTTCAGATCTCTGCTGCTCTCCTTGGGTGGTGTGGGGGGGGCGGACTTGGCTCTTTTTTAATTTTTATGACTTTCCCAGTTAATGCTTGTGCTGGAGGCACTGGTCCCTTGTTGTTGCACAATAGCAGGGCTCACTCCATGGCAGGACGCAGGACTGAATGGGACCGGCCGGCCGCAGTGAGGGCTTTAGGTAGCCTTTGTGGTTCCTGGTGAGACATAGGGCAGCGTTTGCTGAAAACAGCCCCCTCCTAACAGACAGGGGAAAAAAAAAAGACTCCCCTCTGCTTCATCAGGAGGTCAAGTCTGCAGGGGTCCCTGCTCAGCCTCCTCTTCTGGCGTCTTAATCCCCATTTGCTGAGTGTGCTGGGTGCTTCAGACTCTCAGGATGGACGACCTATGTTCAAATCCCAGCATAACCACTCACAACGCACTTGCCCGCTCTGCGCCTCAGTTTCCTCATCTTCAGAATTGTAGGGATGTTAGCTGACAAGGCGATATGTGTTTAGGATTTAAAAGGTACCCAGCTAGGATTTAGCTCAGTTGGTAGAGTGCTGCGCTGCAGTCTCTGAGGTCCTGAGTTCAATTCCCAGCACCACAAAAATGGGAGAAGGGCCTGGCAATCCACTCCCAAGGCAGTCCCGAAACAGTCAGCCATTGAAAACCCTAGGAGGGTTGCTATGAGTCGGATACCGACTCAACAGCACCTAACAACAACAACAGCTTTTCTTAGGACAGCATCCTTGGTCCTGCGCTGTGGGAGGCTCCCTGAGGGCTCAGGTGTGTCTGGGAGTGGGTGTGGGGTCGGATGGGGGACCCTGTCACTCAGGAAAATGAACTGATGGCTCTCTGACTGGAAATAGCTCCAGCTTATCAGGTCCTCCCTGGGTCCCCACACCACAGCAAAACTGCCCATCCTCCAGTTTTCTCCCTTCGGCAAACAACGCAGCCACCCACCTGTCACCAAAGCCAGGCCACTCGGTCATCTGTATCTCCACCCTTTCTCACCCAAGTCCTGTTAGCAAGTAGATTAGTAAGGCATTCCTTCAATAAATAGGAATTGGGCTTCCCCTGTACATTAGACATGGCTCTAGGCACGTGGATATATTAATTAACAAACCATCAAAACATCTCTACCTCTGTGACGCAAGAAGGAAGAGACAGAAAGAAAATAACAAACAAGTAACCTTTAGATGAATGTCAACACTTTCTGGCCAAAGACCACAGGAGCCCAGGTGTAGCCGTGCACTGCAGTGCAGGAGACGCCCCATAGGGCCCCCTGGTGTTCAAACTCCTTTACTGCAACAGTAATAAACTGAACGCGTTCAAATGCACCATGTTCTTGGCTGTCTTTGGCTGGAGGTCACTACAGAGTGTAAGAAGATAAGCCTTATGGAAGAAGCAACGCAAGGTATAAAGAGGAGGAGGCCGGTGTTGTCGGTACCACGGCAGCAATTTTCAGTCTTTGGCAGGTGGTCACAGTACTGAAGGCTCAGTGGGAAGGTGATGAGGGAAGAGGAGGGAGAACCCAGTAGAGGCAGCAGCCTGCGAGGCCACATCGGCAGCGTGGCCGGAGGCATCCAGCACGAGCGGGGAGCTCAGAGGCCAGGTCACCCAGGGCCACGTCAGGATCGTGGTGCTGAGCAGAGGAGAGGCTCAATCCGGTTGGCACTTGAACGAGGTTGCTTTGCCCTCTAGCTGAAGGGCCCTGGAGGGGAGGGGGGCAAAGACTGGTTGGACGGAGACTGCACGGTGCTCCCCATCTCCACCCATTCCTACCGCCATGCGTAACTCCCCCGTCCCCGTAAAACGGAACACAGCCCCCTTCACACAAAGTGGAGGTCCTGCCTGGACTTCCTCTCAGCCCTGCTCCTCAAAGTCCTCCGTCCTCCCCTCTCTCCTGGCGCCTTTCCTGGTTTGTTTTGTAGATTTTATGTTGAGGTGGCAGGATCTGTCCAAGAGAGTTTCCAAAGGGACCTGTGTTAGGCGGCTTTTGTGTCACTGTGACCAAAATACCCGACGGAGATGATGTAGGAAGGAAAGGTTAACTTGGCTCGTGGCTTCAGAGGTGTGGTCCACAGTGACGGGGAAGGCATGGCCGAAGGTCGCAGTCCGTGTGGTAAAGGAGAGCTGCTCACACCTGGAGCCGAGAGCCAGGCCAGACTGGAGCACAGGGAAAACCTCAAAGGCCCAGCCAGTGGCCTGTTTCCGCCAGTGAGGGCCACCTCTCGAGGTTCCACAGCTTTCCAGACAGTGCCACCCACGAGGGACCAAGCATCCAAACATGAGCCTTGGAGGGCTTTTTATATTCAAATCATGACAGGACCCAAGGAAGGTACTCCATTCCCATCATTGTGGTTGACTCTACTCTGAGGAGGCAGCTCTTCCCCAGTCATCTCTTGAATACCTTTAGCCTGGGGCTCTTATTTTCCTGCACTGTATCTGGCAGGGCTTCTCTGCTATTCATAGAGTTTTCCATGGCTAATTGTTTCAGGAGTGGGCTGCTGGGTCCTTCTCCCTAGTCTGCCTCAGTCTGGAAGCTCAGCTGAAACCTGTCCACCATGCGTGGCCCTGCTGGTACCTTTCAGCATCACAGCAACACTCAAGCCCCCACAGCACGACAAGCTGTCAGACACATGGGGCACATAGTTGGTGTCTAATGGATGTTTGTGGAATGGATGCCTGCTCTACCAGCAAGCTTGCTTATTGTAGAGCAGCAGAGAGACGGCCCATCTTGGTGCTCTGATAACGAGTCCTGGAGAATTGGGTCAGAATTTTATGTTTTTCCCATTTGGGGAATAAATGTCAGGTGAGTTATTGGCCCTTTTTGATCCTTTCTTACTCTCTGAAAGATGGGGGAAGAGACAGATATCTTTATTTGGCGATGATGAGCAACAGCATCATTAAAGTCTTGGCACAGTGAATTACTGGCTCTTATCAGGGGCACGGTGTCAGGGCTCTGTACGTCTCCGGCTGCAGGGGCTGCTTCCTGAGTAGGCATGAGATCCAACGGGGCCAGGCAGGGCCACAGCTCTTCTTGGCTAGGATTTTTGCTGGGAATATTGGCAAAGAAAACCTCTCTCCCCCGGGGAGGCCAAACCGGCAAGAGTGGGCTTGGAACCTGAGCTGCTGGCTCCCCACCGGGGCAGCTCCTGGGACGGCCCCCCCTGGGAGAGAAGCGGGCGTGCAAGGAAGCACAGCCAGCACGGGGACAGTAAGTCCTGGCAACGTTCCCGACGCTCCGATCCAGCCGCGCTCGAAGCAGACCTAACCCGGAGCCTCTCGATCCTGGGGACCTGTCCGCCTCCCTTCTCACTTAGGTCAGCTTCAGTCGGGTTTCTTCCACCTGCACCCCGAGTCCTGACCTATCCAAACTGCTGTGCTTGGTGGGGAGTTTGGACAGCCTGGGTCAGAGGTCTACGTTCACACAGCTGAGAGCTTATGGGTGGAACACAGTGATTTTCCATTTTTTCCAAGGAGCCCAGTGAAGCTCCTGTGGAGGGTCCGGCTTTCAGAGTCAGTCCAGGCAAGCAGAGGCCCGGGCGGCGACCGCATGGCTGCATGAGCGTGGGGCGACATCGTTTGCCTACCTTTCTGACTCGGAGACCTTAGAAGGCAGGAGGGGCTTTGTTTTACAAGATGCCTATGGAGACCGGAGTGACACAGAGCTGCAATGCATCTGTAACATGGTGTGGCAGCCACCGCTGCCCCTGGCATCTCGTTCCACGCTGAAAGACCCGGGTCAAGGTAGACAGGTGCCCTTGTCTGTCCTTAGCTGTTCTGATTCCTTATGAACATGCAGGGTTTCATAAGCTGTGACTCAGAGTCAGCCACCAGGACACCATGGCCGTCACCCTTGCCCAGAGCGCCCCGGTGCAGTCTTGGGGCCCCTCACGGGCATTGCTGAGCCGTCTTCACACACCTCTGCCCTTGGGGCTTCTCCTCACACCACCCTGGGCTCTGCCAAAGGAGCTAAAATAAAACTTTGTCTTTCCCGGCCACTTGGGCACGGCTGACACAGGGCTGCAGCAGAACTGGATGGCAGGGGAGGGGACAGTGGAGCGGGCAGAGCGCACGTGAAATCTCTGCCTCTCCAAGAGGGCTTGGCAGGAAGCCCGGCTTTCAGGTTTATTTTGACATTTCCAGGCCAAGAGTCCTAGAACCGGAGCGGTAGAAGGCCAAAAAAACCTATTTTGTTTTTGTAATCCCAGCAAAATATTCCTGGGAGCCAGGTTGTTGGGGCAGGTTCTGTGCCATCCTTGGCATCCCAGAAGAAAGAGGAAGAAACAGTCTGGCCCAGGGGCCGGTGCCCTCAGCATGGGGAGGAGCGTGGCTCTCGCTGAGCACCAGCGATAACGGTGACAAATATTTATAGAGCACTTTGCAGGGGCCAGGCACAAACTCAGGGCTCTCTGCTTACCTTCCAGACAGGCTCCGCTCATTATCCCCTCCTTAGGAGTAAAGCAGGGAAGGGGAGAGGGGCCGGCAGACCGACCCAAGGCTGCACAGCGGGGAGCAGGGGTTTGCCTGTGCCAGACAGGTTCCTGCTCCCAAGGTCGGGCTGCGGTGACGGAGTCAGGGTCTTGTCTCACAGTCCCAGCCCTGTGCTCAGTGAGAACTGAGGTACAGGATTATGACCTCTGCTCATCAGGTGGGGAAATCGGAGTGCTGGTGGGTGTAGCAACGCCCAAGGCTACCTCTTCCATAAGTGGCAGAGTCAAGACGCCCAGCTGAGCTTCCTGGGTCCAAGCTCAATGACTTCCTCACTGAAGTCCACCAACGTGAGGTGCAGAAAGGATCTGCTAGTCTAGCAAAGCCGAATTCAATCAGGGATGAGGAGAAATGCTATATCTTTTCCTCTTTTTCTGTGTTTGGTCCTTCTTCTTTAATGCAGAAAAGCATACCAGGTTCTCCTTTGGAGGCGCGGTGTGGCAAGAAGGACAGTCTCTCAGCTGGGAGACTTGCTGGTGAGCCACAGTCACAGACTAGGGGGCTAGATTGAGTATAAAGAGATTCATTGGGAAAATATGTGGCTTATCATTCTTATTCGTGGAACAGCTATTTATTGATCACCTGATATGTGCCAGGCACTATCCTAGGTGCTGGAAAACTTCAGAGAACAAACAAGGACCCACACACTTGTAGAACTTAGTGTCTTACTTAGGAAGGGGCTGGTGGGCAGAGATGCAATGAACAAAAAGGTAAAATGAGTAAGGTGTGGGACACGTGAGCCACGGTCAGTTATATAAGAAAGATAAGAGCAAGCAGAGCAAACGCGCTAGGAGGGCAGGGTGGGCAGCGCAGGCCACAGCAAGGAGGGAAGCCTTGAGGCTGGCGAGGCAGTAGCCATGCAGGTGTCTGCGGGAAGAGCCCTCCAGGCAGAGCTCCTGGCAGACACCTGCTGGCGTGCTCGAGAGCCGCAAGGACAGTAACCCAGAGCAGACAGAGAGCCAGGAGAGTGGCCACAGAGCAGGTCCAAGAGGCGGAGGGGGCCAGCGTCATGGGGCTGCAGATGGGCTGTGGCTGGGACTTTGCGTTTCGCAGTGAATTAAGTGGGGAGCCGGAGGGTCAGAGCCGAGGACTGACCCTTCTCACTTTCATTTCGGAAGATGTGCTGCCTCTTGGGGCCCGGGAATGTAGGGAGCGATGAGAAAGAAGCCAAGAGGCCAATTAGGGAGCTATGGCCGCAAATCCTAGAGGAGAGGTTGGCAGCTCGTTGTGCCGACAGGTTGGATTCTAATGTGGTTTAAATGTAGAGCCTGAAGGGTGTCTTAACAGGTTGCATGTGGCATGGGAGAGAAAGGTGGGAGTCAGAGGTGACCCCAGGGGTTCTGGTCCAAGTAGGACACAGTTGACATCTATGGAGACAGGGAAAATGAAAATAGGGAGTTGGATTAGGAGTTTGGGGTGTCTATTAAAAATGGGAGTTGTTGTTGTTAGGTGCCATCGAGTAGAGTCCAACTCATAGGGACACTCATAGGGTTTTCAATGGCTGATCGTTTCGGGATTGCCTTGGGAGTGGGTTGCCACGTCCTTCTCCCATTTTGCGGTGCTGGGAATCGAACTCGGGACCTCAGAGACTGCAGAGCAGTGCTCTACCAACTGAGCTAAATTCCAGCCCTAAAAATGGGAGAGATGCTGTCAAATAGGGAGCTGGACATCCTGTTCAATAAAGAAGCCTGGGTGGGAGGTGGGCATGGTTCACAGAATCCAAGGTAATTGTGGGGAAAAAAATCTAAACCACCCAGTGTTTTGGAAAGAACAAGAACATAGCAATTCCACAGTAGCAAGAACATCAGGGATTTTCACCAATGGAAGTCGGAATGTTCTGAGCAAAATAAGGGAGAAATGAGATGAGGCGCAGCAAATAACAGGGGCCATCCTGGGCAGTGTCCATGTGGGCGTTGCTGATATTTCCTTCCAAGCCTTCCTGCTGTTGCCACACAGGGGTAAGTGATGTTTCCGACAGCCTCCTTCCCACCTGCTCAGAAAACTCTCCGTGTCTGGGTGAAGAGTAACGGCGTGTTTAAGCTATCGGGTGGAACTTTCTTTATCTCCTAAAGCAGCCAGCGGCATGTTTGATCAACGTCAGGGCAGACGAGATCTGCAACACCCCAAAGGCTTTTTCATCTTGCTCTCTCTCCCCTAGAGAGGGTGAGCCCCTCACCCACACCCCAAATCCTGGAGGAAGGGACGGGAAGGCTCTGCCCCTCACCTGCCCTGACCTCTCTACCCCTCATCCTCAGACTCTGGATACTTTGGACGTGAGAAAGAACAGAGAAACCAAGACGTGAATACAAGAAAATGCATAGGTATCTTATTTCCACTCAGGTGGAAAGAGAGACCGAAGCCATTACTGCTTTTCCTGTCTCAGGGCTTCCTGCTATAGGTTGTCGTATGTTGAATGGGACAGTTCCATTTCTTGTGGGTTTTCAAGACATTATGGGTTTTCAAGAGATTATGGATTTTCACGTGTGTGTGTGTGTGTGTGTGTGTGTGTGTGTGTGTTCTCCGGGGATCAAACCCAGGGCCTCTTGCATGCCACGTACGCACTCTACCACTGAGCTATATCCCCAGCCCTAGATTTTTCACTCTTGGAGAAAAGTAGCCAATGAGTCTTATGATTCTGTGTCTTCTGCCCAGGAATATCTGAGGAAATAAACTGTATCCTGATGTTATGAGCTGTCTGCTCCCAAATTCACATGTTGATGACGTAACCCCTACCAACTCAAAGCGTGACTGCCTTTGGTCACAGGGTCTTTAACGAGGTAATTAAGTTAAAATAAGGTCATTAGAGTGGATCCTAATCTAATGTGACTGGTGTCTGTATTAGAAAAGGAAATCTGGACACAGACGTGTGAGGGAAGGTGTGAAGACACAGGGAGAACACGGCCATTGTCATGGTTAATCTTCATTGCCAACTTGGTTGCATTGACAAATGCCTAGGAGACACCTCTGTGTCTGTGATGGTGTTCCCAGAGATGATTAGATGGTACCATTCGTGGAGTCAAATGTGTAAGGACCACTAGACGGTAGTGGAACTGTGGAAGGCTGGGCCTGGCTGGAGAACTTGGGTCCCTGGAGGCGTATCCTTGGGACTTTATCTTGCCCTGGCCCCTTCCTGTTACTGCTGCAGTCTGGGCTTTGTATCCACGATGAGTGAGTAGCTTCTGCCCAAGCACATGGAGCCCAGCAAGCATGGAACGAATCCTCTGGAACCAGGAGCCAAATAAATCCTTCCTCCCTTAGGTTGTTTCTGTTGGGTATTTAGTCATAACAATGAGAAAAGTAATGAATACAGCCATCTACAAGCCAAGGAGTGAGGTCTCAGAAGAAACCAACCCTCCCCACACCTGATTTCACACGTCTTGCCTCCAGAACTGGGAGAAAATGAATTTTTATCATTTAAGCAGGTTGGGATTTAGCTCAATTGGTAGAGCGCCACTCTGCAGTCTCTGAGGTCCCAGGTTTGATTCCCAGCACCACAAAAATGGGAGAAGGATGTGGCAATCCACTCCCAAGGCAATCCCGAAACAATCAGCCGTTGAGAACCCTAGGAGAGTTGCTATGAATCGGACACGACTCAATGGCACCTAACAACAACAACAATTGTTTAAGTCACCCAATCTGTGGTAGTCTGCTACGGCAGCCCTAGAAAATGAAACTCTGAAGTTGAACCCTTTTGCCTCTTGGCCAGCGATTTCAAACCCAGTCCTACAATGAAGGACGCCCTTCATATCCAGTCGCGTTGGAAAGGAAGGGCAATGAATTATTAGCAAACATTTATGCCATCGTGTTTAGAAAGTGTTTTCAAGATAATTTTATCGTCGCAGCCTAACTGAGGAAAATATTTATAGATATTCCCTGAGCAGGCAAGCCTGTGGGATGGCTTTGGCAGCATGTGGATATCTCCGCAGCTACAGGGCAATGCTTCATTTTCTTCCAACAGCCACTTCATCCACTTTTCTTTAGGAAATATTTGCCAAGGGAGAAAAAAATCTTTCTCCTGGAACTAAATGATTTAGTGGTTGGGAAGCTGGCCAATTACATGTGCCTCCAAGAATATATTTAACCTTGAAAATGCTTTCATTCCAAGCAGAAATGCAGCCCTGGGGCAAGAAGGTAAATGATCACCCCTGGAAAATGCTGCACCGGCCAGTGCTCTGTTCATTTGTTCAACAAATATTTATTGAGTTTTTACCACGTGCTGGGCACTGGGTCAGGTGAGCCATATTCAACGCTAACTGAAGCCTAGTGGGAAAAGACAGACAATTAAATGGACAGTTATAACCTGATGTGTTAGGTGCTGCCTCAGTTAGTCACAAGGTCTGGAACATTAGGAGAGAGTTCTTGGAGGAAGTGGCTTCTCAACTAACTTTAAGGACTGATAAGAGTTGGCAGGGGCTGGGATTTAACTCAGTTGGTAGAGCGCCGCTCTGCAGTCTCTGAGATCCCGAGTTCAATACCCAGCACCACACAAACGGGAGAAAGGCGTGGCAACCCACTCCCGAGGCAATCCCGAAACAGTCAGCCATTGACCCTATGAGGGTCGCTATGAGTCAGACACGACTCGACAGTACCTAGCAACAACAACAAGAGTTGACAGGTTAAGATGCGGCAGGAGGTCACAGCAGAAAGGGATGTGCAGATAAGCAGGCTAATTCAAAGGACTCCATGTGGCTCCATGTGGCACCATATGGCCAAGCATGGCAATTGCTCAGTAAGTTCTGTCCCACTCTGGATGCTACTGATGAGACTCTGTGTTCAAGGTCAAGTCTGAATTTTCAATAAGAAGCCTTCCGCGTCTGCGGGAATGACTGATGAACTGTCTGCCCTTTCTTTGGATTTCTTCCTTCCTTCCTTCCAGTCCTTTTCTGTTTATACCTGCGGTTGCTTGCTGTTTTAACTGGACCACACTGGGTATACATGATTGCAAGTCCCTATCCAAGCCATCTCAGGAGCAGAGCTGATCTCGGAAAGCAGTACTGTTCCGAGATGACTGTGAGCTTCATTTCACCCTCTCCTGCTCATCCTTCACGTTGTAAGATTCTTAAATACGGTTTTCCTTGTCAAGTAACAGTCTGTGGCTAAGAATCCTCGCCGTTTCCCTCCTGCTTGTCTGTGCCGGAGGCGGCTTCCTGTGAAAGTGTGCACAAAGGGAAACGGACAGTGTTCTGCCTCGCTTAGAAGCTGTGAGTCTCATTCCCGACGTTCAGAAAGAACCACGAGCCGTGGCGCTCCCGAGGGCCAGCCTGAGCGTCTCCAAAAACTTCCAAGGGTAGAGACGCGGGGCATTAATATTAATAGGCTGCCCCGGGCTCTCTGGAGGAATTTTCAAAGGGTTCGTTTTCCTGATCCTCTCTCCTCCCTTGCCCTCATTGATTTCCCTTTTTCAGAAGTTTGGATTGCTTAAATCAAATATAGAAAAAGCAAATCTGTTTCGGGAGGACAGTCTGCATTTCTCCAGTCTTGCAAGTCCCCGAGGATGAGCGCTGCCAGGAGGACAATCTCCAGCATTCCTTTCCTCTGCTCCTCTCTGTGGAAAGAGTCCTGGTGTGGGAGGGCTCGGAAAGCCGAAAAGTCAGTTTGTGCTTTTAGAGAGCAAGGCAGGGTATTTGTCCTGCAGTGTTCTCTTTGGGAGGATAGGGCTACTTCCTCTCCTGAAGCTTAGATCTGATGTGGAAGTCATGTCAGAAATAAGAGAGTATCTGCCACGGAGGCCCTGATTATTGGTGAAAATGGATATATTTGAATTATTTATATTCTGATTCTTCTAAATCATTTCAGATCAAAGTATACCTTACATAATGCGAGGAAATAAATCGCAGAGGAACAAAGAATTTGTAGAAAAAAGTCGAGATGTATTCAGGAAAGTTGAGAGGTTTCTGTAGGACAGTGTTTCTGAGGGATGTCTAAATGGCACAAGATTGTCTAATTTCTTGGAGGATAAGCTCAGAAACTCAACAAATATTCATTCAGCAAAAGTTTATTGTGCACCTCTTCTGTACAATAGTTTGAAGATGATTTGATTGCCTCCCTAGAAAATCCAAGGAAATAAGCCAAGTAGTTATTCATTCTGATGTCATCAATAAAAACTGTTAGTGTACATATCATTAATAACCAATTAGAAAACATAAGTGGGGAAACGATCCCATGAACATTAGCAGCAACAAGCTTAATAAGATGTAAAACACTTATGTAAAATCAACACTAAAATTTACTGAAAGACATAAAAGGAGATCTAAACAAGTGGTAGTACATCTATATTCATAGGGAATCTAAAATTAATTCCTCCCAATGAAACTATAAACTCCAGATTAGAAACTCTCAATTAAAATCATAATAGGAAACCTAAGATGTTTTGTTTTGTATGGGGAAAAGAAAAATGTCCAAAACTAGTGAGGGGTCAGCAGTGGGGGAAGGGGGGAGCAGAGGGAGAGAAAGAGAGAGAGAGAGAGAGGAAATAGAGACCGTTCTCAGATAAGATAGCTAAATTGATGTTACAAGCCATTCTGAATGAATGGCAATACAAACACTGCAAGTTAAAACAAATGAGAGGTGTCCAAAGTAGTATTTAGAGGAAAATATATAGCTTTATGTGCTAGCCTGGGAATTCAGAAATATTGAAACTGACCATATTGCTGTGGTTTGAACATTCCTTCTGAAGCGTATGTTGAAGTTTTATCCTCAATCTCATGGTGTTGGGCCGTGGGGTCTTTGAGAAGTGATTAGAGCATAAGCTCTCCACCCTCATGAAAGGATTAATACTGCTCTCAAGGAGTGAGCCAGTTCTTGTGGGAATGGGCTTCCTTTTTGAGAGTGGGTTGCTGCACAAGTGAGTTCCGCTTCTTGGCTTTCTTTTGCTCCTGTTCCACTCTCCTCCATGCTCTCTTTGGCTATGCGATGCAAGCTCCCACGTGTGCCATGAGACTTTCACCAACGGTTGGTGCCACGTTCTTGGACCTCTCAGCCCCCAGAATCATGTGCTAAATCTTTATTCTTTACAAGTTATCTAGTTATGGTATTCAGTTTTAATAACAGACCATGAATTAGAAAACTCATCTCTAACATAGGAACTTAGAAAAAATAACAAAGTAGATCAAAAAAGAGAAAGGCTACATAGAGTTAAGGTAACTTGATTTTTGTTAATAAAATAGAAGAGAAAGTAAACTTGATAAAAAATAAAATAGACTTGAGTTTAATAAAATACTTGAGAAGATCAGTAATCCTGAAAGACAATCAAAGATATGACCCCCAAAGCATAAGACAGGTCCAGCTAATTTAATAAGTGAGCTCCAAATCATTAAGGAATGGGTAATTCCCATGTTACAAATGAACAGGACCCACCAAAATGTAATTTATACATAAAAAACCATGTGTTTATTTCTACATGTCCGAACACCAGTCACCTTCGAGTACTCTCCATTTGATGGAATACATCTATCGAGATTTTTTTTCCCCCCACTGTTCAAAAAACAGGATTTGAACTTGTCAATTCTGATGCCTTTTAGTGCTTCTGCCATTTTTTGTTTCACCTCCTCCAATAGGCAAAAAGTTCCCTTTGGAATTTTTTTCATTCAGAGAGGGTGAGGTCGGGTATATAGGGAGAACAATGGTCATGTCATTCTGGGTCAAACACTGCTGAACACTGCAAACAGCGGTGGGGGGGCGCATCGTCATGGCGGAGGAGCCTGCGTGTCATAACATGGGCTGTTTCTCCCATGAATCATGACACAACCTTCTAAAAACTTGCAGATAGTAAGAACTTTGGCTGCCCTTTAGACTTGGAGGAACAAATCCCAAGCGCCTGATCCCACTCACATCAATAAAACAGATGATCACTGTCTTCACATTTGTCCCTGGGTTTGTTTTCTCTCCCCTCACACATGTTTACACACACACACACATACATACTTTCAGGACTGTGTTAGTCAGCTGTGGTTGCTGTGGCATAAAAACCAACCAAAGCAATCTTAGAAGGGAGATGTTTGTTGGGAGCTCACAGGTGGCATCATGGTGGCAAGACAGAGTGGTGGGGCAGGCATCTGTGCAGGCAGCCCAGTCTGTGGCAGACAGCCTTGAAGCATCCAGTGGCTGGATGCAGAGAGTGACCAGAGCTGTGGGTCTGGGCAAAATCCTCCAAAGGCCTGCCGCCAGGGAGCCGCATCCACAAACCTAGAAACCCACTTCCCCAAGTCCCATCACCTCCACAAACAGCGCCCCCAGCTGGGGACCAAATGTTAAAGCACATGCCCTTTGGGGAATATTTTATATTCAAACTGTGACAAGGATTATAGAAAATCATCTAAACTTCTAAAGGTTTTTAATCTTCTGTGTGAGCTTATCATATTAGGAAAAATTTTTACTGCTCCATAGTACAGGCATACATCATTTTATTTTACTTTGTTTTGTTATGCTTTTTGTAAATTGAAATTTGGCAACAATCCTACTTTAAGCAAGCCCACCAATGCCATTTTTCTAAACGTGTATGTTCACTCCGTGTCTGCGTATCAGATTTTGGTAATTTTTAAAATATTTAAAAGTCTTTCATTATTATTCTGTTCTTGTGCTCTCTGATCACTAGTGATGTTTGATGCTGCTATTTTAATTGTTTTAGGGCACCATAAACTGTGCCCCTATAAGACAATGAACTTCATTGACAAATATGGTGTGTGTTCTGGCTGCTCCACTGACTGGCCATTTCTCTACCTCTTCTCTTCTCCTCAGTCCTTGCCATCCTCTGACATGGAACAATATTGAAATTAGGTCAGTTAATAACACTGCAATGACCTCCAAGTGTTCAAGTGAAGAGTCACATACGTCTCACTTTAAATCAAAAGCTAGGAATAATTTAGCTTAGTAAGGAAAGCATACCAAAAGCCAAGGCAGGCTGAAATCAAGACCTCTTATACCAATTAGTCAAGTTGTGAGGGCAAAGGAAAAGTTCATGGAGGGAATTAAAATCAACTCCCATGAACATATGCGTGACAAGAAAATGAAATAGCCTTACTGCTGATATGGAGAAGGTTTTAGTAGCCTGGATAGAATATCAACCCAGCCACAACATTCCCTTAAATTGAAGCCTACAACAGAGCAAGGCCTGAAGTCTCTTCAATTCTGTGAAGGCAGAGAGGGGTGAGGAAGCCATGGGAGAAAGGTTCGAAGCCAGCAGAGGTGAATTCACAGAGGCTTAAGAAAAGAAGTCACCTCCATAACAGAAATGCAAGGAGGGGCAGCCAGTGCTGAGGCAGAAGCTGCGGCAAGTTCTCTAGAGGACCCAGCAAAGATCATTGGTGAAGGAGGCAACAGGCTTTCAGTGTGGGAGAAACAGCCTTCTATCGGAAGACCCGCCGCCTAGGACTTTCACAGCTGGAGGGAAGTCATTACCTGGCTGCAAGCTTTGAAGGACCAATGACTGTCTTGTTTAGGAACTGATGCAACTGGTGACTATAGGTTGGAGCTACTGCTCATTTATCATTCTAGGCATCCTAGGGCCTGAAGAATTGTGCTAAATCTACTCCACCTGTGCTCTGTGTGTGGCACAACCATGCCTAGATGGCAGCATATGGCTTTGCTGGATATTTTAAGTCCACTGTGGAGACACGCTGCTCAGAAAAAAAAGTGACTCCTTGCAAAATATTACTGCTCACTGACATCACGCACCTGGTCACCCGATAACTTGGATGGAGAAGCACAATCAGATTACTGTTGTCACGTCTTCTGGCACAACATCCCCCCTGCAGCGTGGGTCAAGGAGTCATCCTGACGCTCAGAAGTACATTCTGTAAGGCGATAGCTGTCGCCGTGGTTCGTCAGGTGGGTCTGGCAGCCTTCTGGAAAGGATTCCCCCTTCTAGATATCATTGAGAACACTCCTGATTCATGGGAAGAGATGAGAATACAGACGGCAACGAAAGTGGGGAAGAGGTCGACTCCAGCTTTCCTGGAAGATTTAGAGGGGTTCAAGACTTCAGGAGAGGAAGTGACTGCAAATGTGGCGGAAGCAGCAAGAGAACTAGAATTGGAAGTGGACCTCCGCCCTGGTCTCTTCCTGCCCCTTGTGCCACGCCTGCCCCTTCCACAGAGACACAGGGTCGGTGTCCTCACCCACCCCCATCAGCACCCACGGGGGGACAGACACGACCCACAGGCCCTGCAGCGGAAGGTGGGCTGTGGACAGCTTGCTCTGCTATTTGGCACCAGTGTACCCCAACATCGACTGCATCCAAGGCCCCCATCAAGCGTTGAATGTCATGTGCCGCAAATAACACCCTGCGAGCTGCCAGCTGCCCTTTGATGCCAAGCGCTGGGGAGGTTTAAAGCGCGGGCTGTTGTCTCTCAGTGTGAGCATTCATGCCTCGCTCCAGCTCACCCACCCCCATCTCCCTGCCATTCCTCCCCTGAATACCAGCCCTCTCCCTCCCTCCTGCACACAAAAGCTCAACACGGAGTTCGTTCTGTGGTCCTAACCTTTTCCCTCCCCTGCTTGGCTGGCTCAGACACCACTTGGGAAAAAGTAAAGCTCAGCTGGCCGGTGCCGTGAGTTTCTGCTTCCCCTGCCCAGGCTGTCTGTAGGCTGGAGAACTCTAAGTCCTGGTCCAGCTCTGGGCTCAAGGGCAAGAGCCTCATCAGGCCCTTGAGGATCTACTGGAGTAGCTGGGCAGACTCTGCAGGCAAACCCAGCTTGTCTCCAGGGAAAAGAAGACCCCACCTCGAGTTCTTCACTGCCTGTGAGGCTGCCTGTAACGTGTGGTTGCTCTCCATTACAGAGACAAAAGGCCATCTTCATATCCATGCTCAAAGGGGGCGGTAAGGACGAAATGAAGCCTGAGCCCGAGGTTGCCTTCAGCTCTGAGGGGCTACAGCAAGAACGGCAGCAGTTTTGTGAGGCACCTCTGAGGTCTCCCAAGAGTTCCTTGGGGAAAATGCTTTCAAATTGGCTCAATTCTCCGCTTCCCCCAGATCTCCAAATGCCAACAAGTGATTTTGTGTAGGTGATGGGTAAAGAAATGTTTATGCAGATTGAGTCTTGATTAGATGCAAAAAAAAAAGGTTGACTTTTTGGAGGGTGTTCATTTTTTTTCGGGCATTTTGTTTGCACATTAGATGCATACAACGAGATACACCATTGGGCTCACCCTGTCTTATCTGCCTTAATGTAATTGTCTGTTTGGATCCACTGATGGTGAAAATTGCATTTGTCCTTATCAGTGAAGATTCTAAAAATGTGAAGTTCAAAGAAGGCAGGGGCATTAATGCAGGGAAAGTATGCTTATTTTTTAGCTCCTTTGAAATAGTCTTATCCCCTGGAATAGGATAATCTCTTTGTAGAACACCAAAATAAATAGCTCACGGTAACCCCTCATCAGGGAAATTGCTAAGGAAGGGCTGATTCAGAACATCTCGGTTAGCTCAGCGGTGCTCTTGGATAGCCCTGGAAGATTTGGGGATTCTCCAACAAATGGTCAATGTGTGCTTTGGCCTGAATACCAAGGCACCTGCAAGCTCTTCTTTGCTAGAAGGCTGGTACAAGAAACGCACCTCAACTGGGGGATGCATAGAGTGTTGGGGCCATATAGAGGATGCATAGGAAGACAGAGACAGAGGTAGAGAAAGCAAACAAAGTTTTCACAATGTTGGAGTAATCTATCTTTTTTAAGGTTTAATATTGAAAGTCTACATTTACGGGGTTCTTAACATTTATTTTCTGCTCAGTCCAAAAATGTTTGGTTGCATGTTGTCTACCAGCATTATTTTACCTTCATTAGAAAGTAGCTTCCCATGGAGTTTGAGGCTATCTGGTGAAGCAGGTTTGCCAGACTGTAAAATAAAAGCAATAGTCACTCGGGCTGGTATTTCACAAGCTTGCCTGGCTTCCAGAATAACCTGGGGGGCTTTTGTCATAAGATGCAGGTTCCCCAGGCTTTACTTCAGAACTCCTGAAGCAGAATCATCCCACAGTAAAAGGAAAAAAGTCACCCTGGAAATAGAAGAGGGGTTGCTAGGGACCAGGAAGTCTGGGTGTTGGGGGTGGGGGGTAGAGTGTGAAAGGAGGGCAGATGGACATGAGCAATGTACTCTGTGTGTGCATGGAAATGTCACAGTGAATGTCATTAATGTGTACAATTAGTATGTGTTAATAATCAAAAGCCTGCAGCCATAGCACTGCGGCATCTGATCCCATCAGATCTCGGAAGCTAAGCAGGGTCGGGCCTGGTTAGTACTTGGATAGGAGCCCACCTGGGAACACCAGGTGCTGTAGGCATGGACTCAGCAACCCATTCTCCCCCAAAATAATCAGCCATCGAAAACTCTATGAATAGCAGAGAAGCACTGACAATACTGTTTCACCTGCTGTACGTAGGGTCGCTATGAGTCAGACACCGACTCGATGGTACCTAACAACAACCACAACAATAATAAAAAAAATAAAAACCCACAGGAAGCTTATTTAATGAAAGCACTTGGCCTGAGCATCTGAAGGGGCCCAGCAGGAATGCACTGAAGGAACCAGATGAGTCACAGGCCATTTGATGATTTGATGGGCCATTGTGATGGTCTGTGTGGAGAGGGCTTAGGACGAAGGCCCGGATTCTTCTGCTTCTCTCATCAGCCGGGCAATCCCTGACAACTTACTTGTCCTCTTTGGACTTCAGTTTTCCCGCTGGTAAACAAAGAGTGGCCGAGAGGATGCTTTCTGGACCTCACATCTTTGACTAGCGTGAACTGTCACTGAGTGCACCTTTGTAAGAAACACCCAAATACAGGGCCGCAGGCTGTGGTTTAGAGCCCCTTATGCTGATTGTTTAAGGTAAAACACCTACTTGGCTGTGGAACTGAATCTTTGTGGCTGGGAGTCCTTTGTCGCTAACCGCTGATAACATGGTCATCTCGCCCAGGTTTAACTTCTGGGAGAACCCTGGTGACATTGTTGTTGTTAGGTGCTGTCGAGTCGTGTCCAACCCATAGCGACCCTCACAGGGTTTTCAATGGCAAATTGTTTCAGGATTGCCTTGGGAGTGGATTGCCACATCCTTCTCCCATTTTTGCGGTGCTGGGAATTGAACTCGGGACCTCAGAGACTGCAGAGGGGCGCTCTACCAACTGAGTTAAATCCCAGCCCCCTGGTGACATTACCTATGCACATTTCCCTGTGTGATCGGAACGTGCAGTTGTCTTCCCACCTGAGAGGGGCTAAGCAGGTGGACAGGCAAGGGCCACACATGAGTCCTCCTCCGCTTCCCCACTCCTCCTACACCCGTGGCTTCATCTGACCTTGAAGATCTGTAAGGCGGGCAGGTTGGGAGTCAAGAAGGTGCAGCAGCTGGCTGATGCCGAGCCGGAGCTGCCTTCTCAGCCTCTCCAGTGCGGGTCGGGTTCCCCTGCAGAGGGGTATGCTGCTGCA
>VMDO01024819.1:0-29142 GCA_007922755.1 Pedetes capensis | reverse complement strand
CACCAGAAAACTTGCAGTTTGTGTCCCGCGGGCAGGGTGACAGTGTGATGTCAAGGTTGCATGCTGTGTTGGGTCCGGCTCCCCTGGGTGTGTGGGCAAAGTCCCCTCCGAGTCTCCAGGATTCTATCCTGCCATCTTGTCCTGTGCTGTAGTCGCGCTCAGAACTTCACCGCTGGCGGTGAACTGCTCCGCCAGTTTCCGCCAAAAAGGCGCTCCCCGGCCGCGCGCGACTTAGTCATCTCCACAATCCCCCCGACCTCTCCGCAGCACAGTGGGGTGATTTGGGCTCACCTCTGATGTGTCTGGGATCCGGGCATATGTGTGCCCAATTTTCTGTGGAGTTCGCGACTGTAGGCCTGACCCGCCGCAACAGAAGGGAGGGGAGCCGCGTCTTAGTTCTAGACGCTGATCGCTGGCACCAGCTTCCCCGTGCGCTCCCCGGCTGCTATGGAGGGCATTTGTGGGCCCCCTCACTGTGACTCACCTAGGATCTGCAGCCTGTGTCCCGCAGGCGTGGTGAGAGTGTGCTGCCAAGGTTGCACTCCGTGTTGGGTCCAGGCCGTGGGTGCGTGTGCGCGAAATCCCCTCCAAGTCTCTGGGATTCTATCCTCTGTCTGTGTGATGGTGAAAAAAAAAAACATAAGTAATAAATCTAAATATGTTTCAAACATGAACAAACTGTTCCCTTTATGCCACAAGCCCTAAGGTACAGAGCCTCAGTTTGTAGTTCCTTTCAGAATGAGGATTAATCAAGTTCCTTTTACATCTCTCTATGATCAGGGGTGAAGTCAGATGGTGTATAGTACTGCCACCTGCTGCAATGAATGAGCACTTCAATACTTGGAAGACAACCACTTCTGTTCACACAGCTAAGTCTGAATTTGTTCCCATTCATTGACCAATTTAATCTGTTCTACTGCTTGGCTCCAGAAAAGTAATACATACACAGGATAAACAATAAAAGAGTAAAAAAGTGAACATGATGCAAAGTCGGTTTCATTTCTACCCAATTATGTGGTCATAGTGTTTTAAGGTTTGGTAATATAGAACCGCGATATTGTCTTTAGGTGTTGTTGAGTCAGATCCAACTCATAGAGACCCTATGTACAACAGAATGAAACACTCCCGACATTGTGCCATTCCCAGAAGGATGTCAGTGCTTCCCTGCTGTTCATAGGATTTTCAATGGCTGTTCCGAGATTGTTTTTTGAAGTGGGCTGCCAGGTCCTTCTCCCATGCTTGTGGTGCTGGGGATCGAAACCAGGGCTTCAGAGCCTGCAGAGCAATCACTCTACCAACTGACCTAAACCTCAGCCCTATATATGTCACATATGTAGGTAATTAATTTACAACATAAATAACACTATATTTCATGATTGGCTGCTATTTGTCTGTAGGAAGTCTATCAACATGTATGCATTAACTGAATATCCAGGTGATTTAATGAGTTTTTTAATTATTTTAAATCATTTTTCATTTGATAATTTGAGGATTCCCAGATATTTCTATATTTTAATGCTCTTTCTTTTGCTATTCTGTGAAGTCATTTGCTATTCTGTGAAGAGTAATTAAGTTTAAAATAAAAAAGCTATTGTTCATTCAAGGCTCTGTGTATTTATTTTTGCAATATGCTATCAGATGAGATAGCTACCCTAGTTCATTGAAATATACAATGTCTGATTATAAATATTGGACCAAATGAAGTGCTGACATTGGGTATAATAAATTATTCTTCAAAATAAGCTACAATTTTCCAAAAGAAAAAAAAATATGTATCTGGGGCACCAAAAATATATACACATTTTAAGAGATGTTATCTATGTATTACTTTTCAAAGTTAAATTGAATTATGTGAATTATGGCAACATTGTGTAGTGTGATGTTCTAGATTATATTTCTACTATCACATCAAAATAAGCATACAACACATTCTTAAAATGGGCAAAATGGGATTTTTTTCCCAAGAAGTATATATATCTTCGTTGGGGTTCATTCCAGCCTGGCAGGGTAATGGAGCTTGCCTCAACACAGGTACTCGGAGACCCTTGGAAATAGGCAAGAGCCGGTGGTGCCAAAGAAGGACTTCAGGAGCCTTCTTGCAAACAGGAACAGAATTTATTAAGCTGTACCTACCAACGTGAACAAAATGGGGTGCAGCACAACAATGCCCAATGAAAGTCTCCCGTGGTGTGTCTCCTGTTTTCTCTCCCAGTTCACCTTCTCTGCTTTTCTCCTTCCCAAGGCAGAGGAAGAAAAGCAGAGAGCTCTTCGTGTCTTGCTTGGAGTCTTCACCACTTCGGAGGCTCTGGGCTTGACATGGAGTCTTGCTTATAGTCCTCAGATGTCTTCACTGGTGGTGTTTGAGGTTGCAGGTCTCAGGAGTAGGGTGTGGGGGTCAGGTTTGAAAGGTCTCGGAGAGCAGGGGAACAGGGGAGGATTAAGAACGTAAGGGAAAAAAGGGGAGCTAGTAGTTTCAGTGATGGTTTATATAGCTTCTATGAAGAGGGTGTGGACCTAGAAATAGCCAATCAGGGAGCGGCTTGTACCAGGGGTGGCAATTATGTAACTAGGAATTTGAAAAAGAAAAAATTTGATAGGGGGGTTAGGCACAGGCCAGGCCAATCACTGAGCTTCCTTTTCCAACCAATCAGGTGGCTCTAGGTAGCCAATCAGATTGAAAGAAGCCACACCAGGCTAGGCTGTTCGGGGGGCCATCTAGGGTCACTTGATGGGAGGAGTAGGAGTAAAGTGGGTGAAGGGTGAACTGGGACTTGGGCAGCCATATTGGCTCTTAGTGAGTAAAATAGGTCCCAGTCCAGGTTCCTGGATTAAGGGTGACCAGAGGTGGGAGGAGCAGGAACAGGGTAGGATCTGGAGAGGGCTCAGACCTTGGCTGGTGCTGAGCAAGCCTCAACCTGGGCACCCTCCCAGTCTACCCTAGGAGTGTCCAGATAATCTCCTACATACCCTGTTATTTTCTAGTCCCCTTAAATTGAGATCATTTCCTTGGCTTGAACGACATCATAGTGGAAAGTGTGAGACACAAGCATAAAAGGTAATGATCAGAATAGGAAAACACAAGCAAATAGTACACTTGATTATATCAATTCAATAAACTTTCCAGTTGGTATTTTTGAGGTCTCTTATGGATGAAACCCATAAGCTATAAAACATTGACGCATTTGATAGATATTTATTGAATGAATGAATGAATAAATAATCTAACTACAAGATTTTAATTGGAATTGCAAAGTGTATAAATCAGTAGAGGTAATATACTCTATGAGCAGAATAAAGGATAAAAATCATAGTTATCTCAACACAGAAGAAGCATTTGAAAAAAGTTCAACATCATTTTCTTATAAAAATTCTCAACAAACTAGATGTAGAAAGAATGTACCTCAGTGTAACAAAGGCCACATCCAACATCATACTTGAAACTTTTCCTTTAAGATCAGGAACAAGACAAATGTGCCACCTCTCACCACCTCCATTCAAAATAGTACTGGAAACACTATCCAGAGCAATTAAGCAAGAAAAAGAAATTAAAGGCACTCAAATTGGAAAGGAAGGAGTAACATTGTTTGTAGATGACTTAATCTTATATAAAGAAAACTTAAGATTCCACCAGAACTATTAGAAATAAATTCAGCAAATTTATAGGATGCAAAATCAGCATACAAAAATCAATTTTGTCCCCATACACTGACAACAAACTATCTGAAAAATAAATTTAAAAAAAAGCCACTTGCAACATCATAAAGAATAAAGTATATAGGAATAAATTCAAACAAGGAGGTGAAAGATCTCTACATTGACAACTGTAAGACAATGATGAAAGAAACTGAAGATGATACAAGTGAAAAATAGCTCAAATTCATGGATTAGAAAATTAAAATTGTTAAAATTTCCATATTACCTGAAGTGATCTCTAGGTTCAATGCAATCTCTATCAAAATTCCAGTGGTATTTTTACAAAAATAGAAAAATATCCTAAAAATTGTATGAAATCACAAAAGACCTTGAAGATCTACAACAGTCTTGAGAAGAAAGAACAAAGCATTAGGCAGCATACCTCCTGGACTCAAATTATATTTCAAAGCTGTGGTAATCAAAACAACACTGTATTGTCATGAAAACATATACAACTATCAGTGAAAAGGAGATTCCAGAAATAAATCCACCTATATATAGTAGACTAAATTCCAATAAAAGTGGCAAGTATACACAATGAAGAAAGAATAGTATCTTTAATAAATAAAAAACTAGATATGAAATTGAATCATAATGTTAAATCATATACAAAAACCAATTCAAAATGGATTAAGGGCTTAAATATAAGATATGAATCCATAAAACTTCTAGAAGACAACATAAGGTTAAAGCTCCTCGACACTGGTTTTGGCAATGACTTTTGGGACATGACATCAAAAGTACAAGCAACAAAAATAAAAATAAACAAGACTACAGAGATGACTAAGTTGAAACTCTCCAAGTATACTTTCTCATCTGTAAAATCAAGGAGACTTCTATTTCATTTGGAGTGTTTTTTGAAGGTTATATGGAACAAGAGTGCAATGTCTAGTTCATAGTAATTGCTTCATGATCATATTATGATTGCTACAGTCCTTTTTTGTTGTGGTTATTAATCTTGCTTTCAATATACTGATAGTTTGTTATGAGGTCACACTGAGAGGAGGTGTCAGCTATGTGAGCGCACTAGTAGTTGTTGGGTGGGGGAGTGAGCAGTTAAGTCATGAAGAGTAATAAGTTAGGTGACTCTGTCTGCTGCTCTCCCTTTCTATTGTCTCATGGGTGAATTATAATAATGCCTCCAGATAATCTCCCTGTTCTCTCTCCTTAACTCATCCTTTGGATGATAGCTATCATGTCTGTTCTCCTAGCTTTAAGAATGTAAACTCTGTGGGAACAGTGACTTTATGGTATCGTTCTTGGCAGGTGGGTTAGTTAATTGTCTCACTGCTGTGGCAAAATACCAGACAGATACAACTTAGGGAGGAAAGGTTTATTTTAGCTCATGGTTCAGAGGATTTCAGTCCATAGTGGCAGAGAGGTGTGGCAGCACAGCTTGTTGCAGAGGACTTCACATCATAGTGATCAGGACAGAGAAGACAGCCAAACTGAGGGCCTGCATAAAACCTCCAAAGGCTCATCTGCAGTGACCTCCTTCCTCAAAGCTCCAGACCCTTCACAAACAACACCACCAGCTGAGGACCAAACATTCCAATCCATGGCCTTTGGGGGGCATTTTAGATTCAAACCACAATAATTGTATGCTGTGGACCCTGGCAGATAAAAAGTCCTCAATAGCTATCTGTTGATTCAATGAATAAATGACAAATTAAAAGACTTTGCTTTACCATGCCTGTCTTAGCCATAAAGCATCCTCCTGCATATTGTCTTTGCTTTCTTGAGTGCTTGCTTGGCAAAACTGGTGAAATACTATGGTGATCTACAGCATTATAAATAAAATTTCCACAAATATACTCTTAGTGAAAGTCATGAAACTTCATAAGAAATGTCAATTAAAGATGAACCTACTAGCAGGTTGCTTTCTTACTTTATGGGGTTAGCAGAATTTTATTGCTAAATGTTTTTAAGAGTGCTCACATGTCACATGAATCTGTTTTTGTTAAAAACTATAAGGATTTAGACTCAGCATAATGCCCTTTTTTAAAATCTCTGTAATATAACATAATATAACATACTGTGTAGGGAGAGTAGGAAGAATGTTGAAGATAATAATGTTTCTGGCTTTGTCC
Organism: Pedetes capensis; assembly: GCA_007922755.1. Classification (NCBI taxonomy): domain Eukaryota; kingdom Metazoa; phylum Chordata; class Mammalia; order Rodentia; family Pedetidae; genus Pedetes; species Pedetes capensis. Next base: position 23,359 of record VMDO01024819.1, on the reverse strand, counting down.
TGTTTGTTATTATTATTCAATATTTTATTCATACTCTGGAGAACACTTAGCAAAACACTGTGGTGGCCTATCTTGCCTTGAATTTTACAACTCTGATATGGCCAATTAACTTGATGCTGTAATCATTCTCTCTTATAATTGGGTCACATACCACAGCCACCTTTGAGGTAGGACAGTCTGATTTCACAGATAATGCCCAGGGAATTAGTGACATCCTCTGGAATCAGCTATGGGGGCCCTGAATGAGAACCTTGGAAACAATTGCTCACTTAATACTCAGTCTTTTTAACTGGGTGTGGTGTGGTGGCACACACCTGGAATTCCCACACTCAGGAGGCAGAGGCAGGAGGATCATGAGTTCAAGTCCAGCCTGAGTTACATAGTGAGACACCATTTCAAAACAAACAAACAAACAAAAGACCTTAATCTTTGTATGGATTTTCCAATGGCCTTGATAGCAAATATGAACAAAGTAATCCCTCCAAAAGATATAGGGACATATATGTGTGTATGCATATACACACATATATACCCATATGTAAATATGTGTGTATATATCTACATTATGCATGCCTATGTGTGCATCTTTTCAGATGAAGCAGTAAAAATTTGTTGTACAAAGGAAAGAAGAAATCAGTATTTAATAGCTTCCATATGCCTATTGGGAGAAGGATGTAGCAATCCACTCCCAAGGTGATTCCAAAATAATCAGCCATTGAAAACCTGTGAAGGTCACTCTGAGTTGGACCCAACTCCATGGCACCTAACAACAACAAATATACAATGTGCCTACAGTTTACCTTTACCACATTCAGTCCTATGAATAATTAAAATATGTATTATTGGTACCACTTTACACAGAGGAATCAGACATAGCGAGGTTAAAGTAGCAGAACAATGATTGAAATCCTGGTCTTCAGATACCAATCAAAAAGCTCTTTTCATTTCACCTACTATTTGCACAAAATTTTAAAGGACTTAAACTAAGTTAAATAGCAAAGTTTAACTTACCAATCACTAGGAAATGCAAAAGGTAGTGTAGTACTATTTTTTTTTTCTCGGTACTGAGGATTGAACCCAGGGCCTCGTGCTTGCATGCTCTGCAAGTGCTGCACTATTGAGCTGCACCCCCAGTCCATTTTTTTTCTTTCTTTCTTTTCTTTTTTTTTTACTTTTTGAGTCAGGGTCTTGCTAAATTACACAGGCTGCCTCTGGTCTCAAACTTGTGATCCTCCTGCCTCTGTTTCCTGGGTCGCTGGGATTACAGGTGTGTGCCATGGCACCAGGCAGTACTGTCTATTTTATTCCTAGATATCCATCATTGATTTCCACAGTTCTGTTCTTGTTCTGGAGTTCTGAACTCTGACCAGAACTGCCCCTCAAACTCTGCTTATCTTGGGAATAAGATATGTGTGGTTTTAGTTAAAACATATCCAATTATATGATGACATTTCTGCTCAAAGTTTAGAGAAATTTATGTAAATCTATTAATTCCATAAATACGTTTAGTATCAACTGTTTTTTAAAAACTGTACTATAACTTGCATTATATTGTACCCATTAAAATCTTCTGACACCTGCACATATGACTTGATTTGCAAACAGACTCTTGCTGTTGTTGTTAGGTGCTATTGAGTCATGTCTGACTCATGGCAACCCTCATAGGGTTTTCAATGGCAGATTGTTTCAGAATTGCATTTTGGGAGTGGATTGCCACATCATTCTCCCATTTTTGTGGTGTTGGGAATCAAACCCGGGACCTCAAAGACTGCAGAGCAGTGCTCTACCAACTGAGCTAAATCCCAGCCCAGAGTCATCATAGGTTCAATCAAGTTAAACTGAAGTCGAGGTGGGACTATAATTCAATATAATTATTTTCCTTATAGAAGAAGGGAATTTGGGCACAGACACAGACATACACAGGAGGCATGGCCAGGTGAGGAGAGGGGTGGAGACTGGAGATATCCTGCCTCATGCCAACAAACACTTGGGGCTACCAGAAGTTGGAAGGGCCAACAATCATCCTTCCCTCCAGGCTTTGGGAACACCTGACCTGAGCAATGCTTTAATTTCCCATTCTAACCTCCAGAACCATGAAAGAATGTCTGGGGTGTTTGCTTGCTTGCTTGTTTGTTTTTGGTACTTAAGGATTGAACCCAGGGCCTCATACATATTTTACAAGTGCTCTACCCCTAAGCAGCACTCTAGCCCATTTTTAATTTTTGAGTCAAGGTCTCAGTGAGTTATGCGGGCTGCCTATGGCCTCAAACTTGCTATCCTCCTACTTCCACTCCCAAGTGACAGAGATTACAGACATGCACCATAATTTCTGTTGTTTTAAGTCACTCAGTTTGTGGTACGATGTTACTGTAGCTCCAGGAAATTAGTACACTGTGTTGGGCCCTGAAAAGGATACAAAGTCTAATTATTTATTCATTTGCTCAAATTTTTTTATCACCAGTTAGTGCCAGGTATTCTTGCTAAGTGCTAGAGACATAAAGACAAAACCAGACATGTTCCCTGCCTTTGTGGCAGATACACCCTAGTTGAGGTGAAACACTAAACAAGAATGCACATAGAAATATAAAATATCATCCATGTATGGCCTGTAATTATTTGTGGTATAAAAGGCTGTAAGTGTACATAATGGGAAAATAACCAGGTAAAATGTTCTGGACAGACATCCTTGAAGAAATGACAATTGAAGAGAGAGCTGAAGGAAAAATATAATTATCTAAATGACGGGGTAAGGAAAGTGTGGTGTGGATAGAATACAGCAGGCACAGACACGGCATGTGCAGAGTCCCAAGGAAGGAGAGAACCTGGGGAGTCCAAGAATTGAAGCCCAGCGCAGGATAAATAAGAGAGACACCAAAGGGCAGATATGTCGCATAGGCCATGCCAAGAATTTGCCCTTTATTTGTGCATTCGAAGAGAACAGAGGAAAAAGCCTAGTGCAAAGAGAACAAAAGATAGCTGAGGGTGGATTTGTACATGAATATATTCTGGATTCTTCCTACTCCAATCATCCTGGGTTCTGACCCCAAAAGAAGAGAGTCTGAGGCTGGAGACTTTGTTACTATGATCTGGGTTAACCTTTCAGAGGACTAGTGGGCTTGAGCACAGTGAAACCCTGGTTGGCTATAGTTTCAGACACACAGTAGAGGTACCACACCTAAGCAGCACCAGTGGCCTCTGCATCTTTGGCAGCTAACATTGCCCCAAAGAACCTGAGCAAGGGGTAAGAAAAATGGCAAAGGAAATTGTGATAGTTGTTTCTATGGATCACTTTGGTTTGGCTATCGTACTGGGTTATTCAATCAAACACTACATGGTGCTGGGAAGGTATTTTATTGTCATTAGGTTTCATTGAGTCAGGTCTGACTCATAGCAACCCTATGTACAACAAATGAAACACTCCTTCACACTGTGCCATGCCTGGCACTGTGTCAGTGCTTCTCTGCTATTCATAGGGTTTTTGATGGTTGATCGTTTTGGTATTGTTTCAGGAATGGGTTGCCAGGGCCTTCTCCCATTTTTGTGGTGCTAGGGATAGAACACATGGTCTAAGGGTGTGCAGAGCAGCACTCTATCAACTGAGCTAAACCCCAGCAGCATCATAGCAATCCCATGTACAACAGAGGAGACACTACCTGACACTTTACCAATCTTGGCACTATTGTCAGAGCTTCTCTGCTATTCACCCAGGACTAAAGCACCAGGTATTCCCAGGAGGTCTCCCATCCAAGGACTAACCCTGCCTGAACCTGCTTAGCTTCAGAGATCAGACAGGATCAGATACCAGGGAGGTATGGCTGTGGTATGGCTGTAGGCAAGGTATTTTACAGAAGTGGATAACAGCTACAATCATTCCTTAAATAAAGAACATTACCACGGATCATCTGGGTGGGTTGATCCAAATAGGTGAATGGCATAAGGGCAAAGCTGAGGTTTCTCTGAACAGGACGAATTTTGCCTGTCATCTGCAGCATCTGCGCCTGCCTGAGCGTTTCTGGCTTGTCCTTCCTAACAGCCTGCCCTACAGAATTCTAACTTGCTTAACCAGACTCACAATAGCATACATCCATTGGTTTCCTGTTTGCTGCTACTCTTTCCATTTCTCTGGTAGAACTCTGACTGATGTGGAAATTAAGGTGAAAGGTCTGGTTGAGAAAACACCCACTAGAGACCTCAGACATAGCTGCAGGGCCAGAGGTCAGCAGAACACAGATTTCCTATGTTGGATGGAGGTTCAAGTTGGAGAAATATGGTTTTGTGACTGTTATTTTAAAAGTAAGTTAGCATTCAGACTGCTCTGGCCTGTGACTGTGCAATTCACAAACACCGGCTGATGGGGAGATAAGCCTCATCTCTGAATGTTACTTACGACCTTCTAAGCATTTTCTCAAACTAGTTCTGTCAGTTCTTCATGCTATGCAATTTCTACCAGCAAATCTTGTTATTGTCAGGTGCTGTCGAGAGAGGTCCAACTCACAGAGACTCTATGTACAAGAGAAGAAACTCTACTGGACACCACTGTTGTCTATCCACCATTATTGTCAGTGCTTCTCTGCTATTCATAGTGCTTTCAATGGCTGATTGTTTTGGGAATGGGCTGCCGGATCTGTCTCTCAAGCCTGCAGCACCCGGTATTCCCATCCAAGTACTTAACTAGGCCTGACCCTGCTTAGTTTCTGAGATCAGACTGGATTAGATGCCAGGGTGGTATGGCTGTAGACACCACTAAGAAACAGAATCCTTTCTGAATTGGATTTAGGCTGCCATCTTGTGGCTATTTCGTGTCATAGTCTAGTGCTGACAAAAAGAAAAAAAAAAAGGACTGTGCATAAAAATAAGTATACACATTCGTTTCCTTTTTAAGTTTTTTTCTGTCTGAGTTAGGGTCTCACTATGAAGCCCAGGCTGGCCTCAAACTTGCAATCCTCCTGCCTCAGCCTCTCAATTGCTGGGATTGTAGACATGTGCCGACATGCCCAATTACCATACATTTCTTTCTAAACTGGCAAATGAAAATGGTGTACAAGGCCCAATGTGGTGGCACATGCCTATAACCGCAGTATCTCAGGAGGCAGAGGCAGGAGAATTGCAAGTTTGAGGCCAGAGGCAGCCTGCAGAATTTAGAGAGACTCTGACTCAAAAAGTAAAAACCGGGCTGGGGGTGCAGTTCTGTGGTAGAGCACTTGCAAAGTAAATGTGAGGACTTGGATTCAATCCCCCAGTACCACCAAAAAGAAAAAGAAAAGAAAGAAAAAGAAAAAAGAAAGTGGTGTACGATATGATGCTTTAATGTATGTACACATTGTGGAATTGTTAAATAAAACTACTTACATTTTCATTCACCTACATGTTCACCTTTTTTTTTTTGTCATAAAACACTTAAAATCTACTCTCTTAGCAGTTTTTAAATACGTAGTATGTGATTTATGTTATTAACTTTTCTGAGCATTATTTACAATAGATCTCTTGAATAATTTTTCCTGTCCAACTGAAATTTTGTGTTCTTTGACAAAAAAAAAATCTCAAATTCCCCCACCCCTGGCTTCTGGTAACCACCATTCTACTCTCTACTACTCTGAGATTGATTTGTTTTACACTCCACATAAAACTGGGAACATGTAATTTGTCTTTCTGTGCCTGATTTATTTCACTTAACATAATGTCTTTCAGGTTCATCTATGTTATCACAAATAACAGAATTTCATTCTTTTTAAAGGTTGAGTAATATTCTATTCCTTGTATATATCACATTTTCTTTTTGCATTCATCTGTTGATGGACACTTAATTCCATATCTTCACTATGCTGAATAATGTTGCAACTAACACAGGAATACAGACAACTCTTTGACATACTGATTTCATTTCATTTGAATCTGTACCCAATAGTGAGATTTCTGATCATTATGACAGTTCTATTTTTATTTTTTTGAGGACCTCCATTCTGCTTTTCAAAATGGCTGTACTGATTTATTCTCCCACCAGCAGTACACATACATTCTCAAGAAATGTTGGAACTGGAGGAGACTAGATTATTTACCACATGCCCTAATTTTACAAGAGAGAACACTTGAGGCTGAGAGGCCAAAATCAGGGGCCACCCATGATATTTTCATTCGGCTGAGGCAATGGGCCATTTTGGTACATCAGCTGTACTCTCCTTCCAAGGTCAGTAAAGGGATAAGACAGAGATCATACAGACATGAGATCCGGACTGAGAGTTAAGATAGGATGAGGCTCAGAACTGGATAAAACTGTGGGCGGGTTCTTATTCCATTGTTTTGTTACAAAATTAGCGTTTTAAAATCCATGTAAATATACATGCTTAATAAAACTAAGAGAGCTTATTATAAACATCCAAAATCTCCACTGTATACTATCCATTCTCTCTTCTTCCTAGAGCCGACTCCTTATTTGCTTCTTTTTTTAACCCTTTCATGGTTACTACTTATTTAAGTAATAAGTTTATCCTTTTATGTATTTAAACACTATTTATTGACTTCTTGCCACAAAAGATAAGATAGTAACTTATGCTATGGGTTACTTTCCCTATATAATCTCATTCCCTAAATTTGATATTTATTATCCCATATTTTACTTTGAGATCTATCTCTTATTAGATTATCTCTATAATTTCAATAATATAGTTCCACTGATATATTTTTTTCCATCATTATCTGTTTTTTTTTAATCTGTGCTTATTTAGGATGGAGAACCCAACCTGTCTTGAAATTTCCTTCCCCATTCTGCCAGCCACAACATATATATTTTTTTTAACATTCTCTGGATTGTTCACATTAACATTCAGTTCACTTGTTAGGTGCCATCAAGTTGGGTCCGACTCATAGCAACCCTAGGTACCACAGAAAGAAACACGTCCCTGCACCGTGTCAGTGCTTCTCTGCTATTCATAGGGTTTTTGATGGCTGATAGTTTCAGGATTGCTTCTAGAGTGGATTGCCACATCCTTCTCCCATTTTTGCAGTGCGGGAGATCGAATCGAAGGTCTCAGTGCAGAGCAGCACTCTACCAACTGAGCTCACTAGTCACCCATAAACTTTCCATGGTTTTCCTATAGGTGTCTTCTAAAAGCAAAACTAAAGACCAGCAATTACATTATTATGTCTATATACCTTTTTTTTCCTCAAAGTAAATCAAAATAGTATGTTTACAGAACACTTTTAGCCAGGTACAGAGATGCCCATAATCCCAGCAACTCAAGAGGCAGAGGTAGGAAGACTGTAGGTTCAAAGCTAGAGGCAGCCTACATAACTTAGTGAGACTACGTCTTAATATAAAAATTTAGAAGGAGGCTGGGGGGTGCAGCTCTGTGGTGGAGAGCATGCAAAAAGTATGTATGAGGTCCTGAGTTCAGTCCCCAGTACTACCAAAAAAAAAAAAAAAAAGAAAGAAAGAAAAAAGAAAACACTTTCATCGCATTCATTCAATATCTGGATTTCTGCACTACTCAGTGAAACATTATTCTTCCAGCATCACGATAAAACAGAATTTTTTTTTTTTACATTTCATCAATTATTTTAAGTCTTGTAAAGTTTGTGTTTTATTTGTTTACCATTTATTTATTTGATTTTTTTGTTTCTTTTTCTTTTTTTGGCAAAATAACAATATGTGTTTGTCCTAGTGTCAAGTTTATCTGTCTTCATAATCTTTTTTTCTATAGCACTGAGACCCTTGACTGTTCTAGGGCAGATATCCCTACCAGAGCCTCTGTCCTCCTGGCCCGCTCAGGGCTGGTTATTTTTCCAGGCTTGTGGCAGAGCCATGCCATCCCAGGCACAGTCTTCTCTGGATCCCATCTGTGTTTTCCCTTCTGGAAGCATTTACAATTATCTTTTATCATCAGTCCTTTAAAAGTTACAAAACTTTTTCACCCATACATACTACTCAGTAGCCAGTGGGACGTTTTCTGCTAAAAACTTTTGTCTTTCTTTCTCAGTTTAGAGGATAGGTTTTCTCCTATAGTTTCTTTGAGAATATCCTTTAATCTTTTTTTCTTCTCTGAGTTTCTAAGGCCAATGGTGTTTCTCTCCTCTGTTTATATTTTCTCTCATATTTCTCTTTATCATTTTGCTTACATTTAAGGGTATTTCTTTGGCTATTTTCTTATCATTATATTTCTTTTTTTCTATCCTATTTTTAATCTCCTTACTGTTCTCAATTGTTCCTTTTTTTTAGCATCCTGCTCATAAATGTAACATTTTTTTGAATCCCTAATTTCTTTTTTCCACTGCAGTCGTTTTTTTCTCATCTTTTTTGTTTCTTTATAGTTACGTTGTTTTTTTATCTCACATGCTTGGTCATCTTTGTTTTTGTCTCCTCAAAGTTAAGAATGGAAGATAAGGATGTGGCTATACTGGTTTCCATTGTATTTTTCCCCATAGGCTGTTTCACACAGTGGAAATTCTGATGGGGAGTTTTGTTTACACAGGCGGAGCTTCAGGACTGGTGAGCTTAGCTTTAAAATGAGAAGATGTGAAGTGGCTGTCAGATGGGGTTTCCCCCAAAGTCACAATCCTGGGATGTGCTAATATTCATTAGAAGCCTGAGCTCCCCAGGTGGCTTACAAATGTCAGCACTGAGGGAGGTGGAGAGTGGGGAATTTAATGGGCATGGCTTTCTTTTCTTATATATGCAATAAATCCAGTTCCAGACCAGCCCCTCCTCCTGAACCTAGGACCCCTTTAAGATTCTAGTTGGCAGATTAAGGCATCTCCATCCCCTTCTCAGCCCCACATCCGCATTCCTCTCCTATGGTCCATCAATATGGTCCATCTGTTTTCTGTCTTCCAGAGATTTATTGAAATCTCTCATCTATTGGTTATTCTTGCCCTTTATCTTTGTAGTTTTCCTGATTTTTTTTCTTCTGTACTATTTTAGTATGTTCTAGGAGGGACAGGATGTAAATGCATGTACCCAATCCAGCATCTTGAACAATTTGATGGGTTTCCTTTGATGTTAAACTGTTCTATTTCATTAGTGCTCATGTGGTTTTCTGATTCTCACTAAAATACCCTTTCCTTCATTTTTAAATGATATCTATTTCATGCATGGAAATTTTTGCACATCTACTTTTTAGAATAGGGATTTACGAGGCAACTTGGAGGTAGTTTCTGCTCTTTCCAATCAGTAATCAAAGGCTAGCTGAGAGCTTCAGACCTTCACGTGCTCTGGAATGTGATGTGCGTTTTCTGTATGTTATACAAAGTGACTGCAAGGGTGGAGGGGCTGCAGATAGCTTTGGGTAGCCGCTCATCAATGTCTGCACCATTAGTTTATGAATCAGCAGCATACTTTGAACAAATAAATACCTAATTTCCACAAGTGTTAGCCAAAATAATTTATTGATATTAATTCATATACTCATTCAATAAATATATTAATCCTTGCTCTGAATCAGACACTGTACACAATATTGAGTAACTAAGACATTGTTCCCTCCTTCCAAACCTTCCAGTGGAGGTAGATAGGCTGGCACAAAGGGAGAATACCTACCTAAATCAGCCTGGAGTGGCAAGAGAGTTGGAGGAAACACATTATGTACCTCCCTCCCTCTTCTCTGTCTTCTTGTTCTATGCACCAAAGCTTTATATCTTTTTCTCTATTCCTCTTCTTCTTTTCCTTCTATACTTTTCCTTTTCTCAATGGTTACTTTAAACTCATCAGGGAGCCTCTAAGTGTCCCCCACATCCCTAATGTTGGGATCTTCTCTCCATAATCAGAAACAAATGGGATGATGTCTAACATTGCATGGGACTTCTAGGACCTCACTCACTCTGTTGCTCACATTCACTCTATTTCCTATACCTTGTTGTTGTTGTTGTTAGGTGCCATCGAGTTGGTATCCGACTCATAGTGACCCTCATAGGGTTTTCAATGGCTGACTGTTTCGGGATTGCCTTGGGAGTGGATTGCCAGGCCCTTCTCCCATTCCTATACCTTATTGATTATTAAATATTTTTAATATTGAGTTACTCAGTAGAATACAGAATTTATAAAACTTAAATGTTTCCAAAGGCCAGCACATGTTGGAACTTGGTGAGTTTGGCTGTGTGGAATCCAAGTTGGCATTACACTAGAGAGCACAGATTTCACATTAAATGGCATCTATCAGCATTGACCACTGAGAATTCAGACCTTGTATTACTAGATTCTAGAAGAGGAATAAAAAATATGGGTTTTAATAGTAGTTATGAGCAGGAACATGGTGAGAAAAGATTTTACTTCCTCTGAAAATAAAGTTATATGTTCATTTTATATTCATAGTATTATAAAAAGTATACACAATCTATAGATACTAAATAGAGTTTAAATTAAGGATGAGTAATTGCATACTGGAACCTGTGTTTCTACTGTAGGTCACCACAAGCAACATATGTGAATTTGATTAATATCCTCCATATTTCAGTAGTCATGGTGCCTTGTTGTTGTTGTTATTGTTGTTAGGTGCAATTGAGTCAAGTTTGACTCACAGTGATCCTCTGTACAACAGAACAAAACACTCTCCAACACCGTGCCATGCCTGGCACTATGTCAGTGCTTCTCTGCTATTCATAGGGTTTTCTATGGCTGATTGTTTTGGACTTGCTTTGGAAGTGGGATGCCAGTTCCTCTTCCCATTTTTACTGTGCTGGGGATCAAACCCAGGCCCTCAGAGAACACAGAGCAGCACTCTACCAACTGAGCTAAACCCCAGCCTGTCATTGTGTCTAGAAGAAATAAAACAAGTTGAAGTCCAGGCATCTGTAATATTCATCTTGCCTGAAATAGAAATATACCAGAGTTGGAATAATGCTTGTATGGTATTATTTTATCTTGGCAACTAACTACACTAAACTGTAAATAAGTCATTTGTTACTGAAGTTCCAAAAGGACGAGTCTTCAAAACTCCTCTGGTTCTTAATTTCTCCTGAAAATCTGTGCTTACATAGCACATCACTAAATCTCTTTGGGGGATGTCATTTCAGACACCCACATGGTACACCTGGTACTCAAGAACATTCTGAAAGAGTGTCCTGCAGCCCACCCACTTCAGTGTATAAGGGTTGTGCTGATGTGGGTTCACTTTGGATCTTCCCAGAATCAGTGAATCCACACACTCTTGGTCTTTGTTTCAAAGGGCTGGGTCTTACCAGGCTACTTAATGTCAACTGACAGTTGAAATGATGGCTTATGAACAATAGAAAGTTAATGTAAAATATAAATCCTGATGAACAGGGATAATCAGTTGTTTTTATTAAAAATTTATGTGATCTTGTCTCATTAGGACAAGGAGGTGGACTGAACACTCCTCTGTCCCCACAGACCTGCAGTCCTCTTAGGCCTGGCACTATTGCCATTCATTATGTGTTTGTTACCTGTCACCCTGTTAGAACATAAGCTCCCTAAGGACAGCAAATTGCCTGTGTTCACTGCCATAACCTTCCTAGCACCAAGAAAGATGCCTGGAAATAGGTTGTTGGTTGTTGCTAGGTGTTGTTGAGTCGGTGTCTGACTCATAGTGACCCTACATACAACAGGTGAAACGCTATTGTCAGTGCTTCTCTGCTATTCATAGGGGTTTCAACAGCTGATTGTTTTTTGGGGAGTGAGCTGCTGGGTCCTTCTCCTTAGCCTACAGTATCTGGTGTTCCCAGGTGGTCTCCCATCCAGCTACTAACGAGGCCTGACCCTGCTTAGCTTCCAAGATCTGATAGGATCAGGTGCCACAGTGGTATGGCTGCAGGCTCTGGAAATAGGGGGAACTAAATAAATACTTGGGCTAGGATTTAGCTCAGATGGTAGAGCACCACTCTGCAGTCTCTGAGGTCCCAGGTTTGATTCCCAGCACTGCAAAAATGTACAACAGAGCAAAACACTCCCCAACACTGTGCCACACCCGGCACTGCAATCCACTCCCAAGACAATCCCAAAACAATCAGCCATTGAAAACCCTATAAGGGTTGCAATGAGTCAGACAGGACTCGAGGGCACCTAACAACAAACAACAAATGAATACTTACTAGGTGAATAAATACGTGAGTAAATGAATGAGGCATTTATGTGCCCAGATAGTTGCAGAGATCAATATGGCACAAGCAGAGGCTTCCTTATTCTAGGCAGAGCAGTGTTCCTTGTTTACAAACTACAATTGCCAGTAGAAGCAACTGATGGGTTTTTTTTTTTTTATCTACTTTGGTTTACATGTGTTTTTGTTGTTAGGTGCCAGGTCGGGTTGGCTAAAACAATGCTGTGCTCATTTGTGAAGCTACTGTCTCTCTGGTCCACTTTTGCATGCTCAGTTTTGTGACACTGGGGGTGGGACAACAGGAGGTGTCCTTTGGGCTCCCCTTAGAGGCTGAGTGTGAGGCTGAGGGAGGCAGGGAGGCGTTCCTGTCCTTGATAACAGCAACCCCCAGCCACTGTCCCCTTCTCCTGACAGAGACATTGGTAAGACTGCAGTCCACAGCTCCTTTCTGCTTCTCCTTACTGCTGTCTGCAGGAGTATCTGTGGTAGGTAGCCAGTGGATGCCCTTTCCTCAGAGGACAGGGGTGGATCTGGCTCAAATTCCCCTGGGATCCTCCTCCAACCCCAGATTCCTTGCCCTTATTCTGCTTTCCCTAGAGGTGGAAATTGCTTCTGGAAGTTATCTCAGTGTCCCCCCCTTTTGCATTTTCAACCCTCTAACACCTACTTAAGCCAACATCTTGTCATTGATTATAATCAGTTCATAATAAATCTCACCTCTTAAAATAATTAGTATGCCTTTCAGTTTCCTGAAGTAGTCTCTGATGGATAAAAATTTTCATCATATTCTTCACCCAACAGCTCTACGGGCTTCTATAAATTCTGTATTTCAAAGCTCTGATAATATGCCACATATGTGCAGGACTTCTTTTTATTTAATTTTAATTGCAAGATTTCTTTTAATTTAAAAACACTTTTCTGATGGTAGGTATTTAAACTCATAAGTGCACAGAATATTAATGTCATAATCCTACTTATTAACTTCAACACATTACAGTTGAGTTGATATTCTCTTGCTTTTGAAAGCTCTCCTTTTTAAAAATGTACCCCTTCTCAAAAAATGTCGCTATGACTCAAGAGTTCTAAGAGCACCCATTTTTATGATAGTGAAGTGGAGAAAACTTTTCTGTATGCTTATAATTCTATTCCTATACAGGTATGATACTTTTTATTTTATTTTTTGTTTTTATTTTATCATATAGAGCAGTCCAGGCAGACCACATGCTTGTGCCTACAAGGTCTGCTCACTGCAAGAGATGCTGACCCAAGGAGTTTGGAGGTGGAGAATCACATGTTAAGAAGCTCTCCTTTCCTGCTGGCATGGTGGGACTTAGGGCAGGTTGCACACAGACGATTGTTCCTTAGGAGCACCTGGGATAGAGTCAGCCAAGGAACAGAAATCGCTGCCTGAGACTGCTGAAATTCTTTGTAATTTCACTACTATGTTCACAGCTGACATTCTGCTGCAGAATTGTTAACCTAAGGACCAGCAACCAATTTGACTTCGCTAATAACAGCATTTTCTCATGATCTGTGAAAGATGAGAAAGTGATGCAGTGGGAAGGTCTGAGTCATCGGGTCAATGCCTTACTTGACCTGCAGAGAAGGAATAAATTAATTTCTCTTCCTCTTGCCGATTATTGTAGATTCTATCTATTTCTCAGTTTCTCAGAGGGAAGGCACTATCCTTGGCACTTTGCACACATTACCTCACTCAATTCTTCACAGACTCACAGAGTAGGTATTATGGTGAGAGCATTTATCATGAGGCTTGAGGTAATAATTAAATATTTCAAGAGAAGGTTGTAAGCTGTTCCTTAGTAAAACTTAAATCTAGAGCCTAGTGTTTTCCCTTTTTCTTTGTTTTCTTACCTCTACTATAAAACAATGTGTACTAATGTAAGCTTTTGGAGACTCTTTTCCTGTTTTACATTAATGAGAGCCACATAAGATTTATGTCTTTACAGCTTCTAATCTCCTATGTTTCCCACAGCTTCTATGAAACATGTATTATTTTTCCATATTCTGTAGAGATATGAGCCTGCAGCCATTAGCACTGTGGCATCCGATCCAGTCAGATCTCAGAAGGTAAGCAGGGTCAGGCCTGGTTAGTACTTGGATGGGAGACCTCCTAGAAACACCAGCTGCTTAGGCTTGGGAGAAGGACCTGGCAACCCACTCCCCAAAATCAATACACCATTGAAAACACTATGAACAGGAGAGAGACACTGACAATAGTGTTTTACGTGTTGTACGTAGGGTCACTATGAGTCAGACATGGACTCAACAGCACCTAACAACAGCGACAGTAGAGAGATGACTGAACCAAAGTTGAGCTCAGCAAGGGAGAGATGCTTAGGGCGCCCTGTGATACCAAAAACATGCTTGAGGAGCCATAGACAGGTTGTTGTTAGGTGCCAGGGTGTTGGGTCCAACTCATAGCCACCCTAGGTACAACAGATTGAAACACTCTAGACACTGTGCCATGATCAACACTATGTCAGTGCTTCTGCACTATTCAGAGGGCTTTCAATGGCTGATTGTTTTGGGAGTGGGCTGCTGGGTCCTTCTCCCAAGCCTACAGCCCCCAATATACCCAGGTGGTCTCCCATCCAAGTACTAAGCCTGACTCTGTTTAGCTTCTGAGATCTGATAAGAGCTGACACCAGGGTGGCACATGCTTTATTCCAGGATGCTCCTATCCATGGCCCCTGTAGCACTGCTGTCCATGGCCACAGTCCTCTGCACCTCTCTATGCTTCCAGTCCTCTCTGCTCTCTCTGGTCATTTCTGGGATGCATCCTCTCCACCACCCATGATCTCTGCCCAATCTGCTCTTTCCACACATTCAGTGCTGACAGAGGGTATTCTTAACACTTTTACGTAGTAGTGGCTAATGGCCAAGACCATTACTCAATCACCTCACAGTTACCTGCGATTACATCATTGTAATATTGTGCACTTGCCCCAGTCCCATTATCACGGACTATTTACATTCTGATTTGGGTCACCCTGACCTGGCCTAGCAGATACAATGCTATATCTTATTTGTAGGAGTAATACTATGATATCCCTATTAATTCTTAAAGGTATCCCTAAGATGTTCAGAGCTGAAGCTACTGATTATTCAAAAATTCCTCCTCTGTTTAATTTTCATGTCACATTAGTCTTTGGATCTTTAGGTTTCACATCTCCTCTGTTTGTAGCTTTCCAATGGAATATGAGGGTTCCATTTACTGTTTTTCAAAAATTATGTAATTTGGGGATATTTTATCAAACATTGATAGAATTTTTATATATTTATACTGATAAATTCTTACCGCAGGGCTGGGGCTGAGCTCAGTTGGTGGTGCTGCACTGCACTCTCTGAGGACCCAGGTTCTATCCCCAGCACTACAAAAATGGGAGAAGGACTTGGCAATTCACTCCTGAAGCACTCCCAAAACAATCAGCCATTGAAAACCCTAGGAGGGTCGCTATGAGTTGGACCCAACTCCACGGTATCTAACAACAACAACATTCTTACTGCAATGTCACTTAAAATATGTAGGGATGAATAGGAGAACTTATAAATAAGAGAAGCTGAGGATTAGGGAGGTAATTGTCAAATGTGACACTAGACTAGGAGGTAGTAGAGCCATGCCTCAAATTGAAGTCTATTCAAAGTCAAAAGCCTATCCCCGGCACCACTAAAATTTATCTTCTTATCATGTCCAATGCCTTTGCACCATCACTCAAAACTTATCTGAGTGATGATTAACAGAGCACATATCTGGAGCCTTGGTTCCTCCTGTTCATCCACCCCAGAGCCGATGGTACCATCTCAATGCTGGCAGAGCACTGATCTAACCCTACTGTAACTTTTCTTTCTGTCACCCCAACTAGACAGGAAAGATCTTTTCACTATTTCATTCTGGCACTTAGCCTAGTGAGTAGCATATCATTGGTGTTTAACAAATATTTGTTAAATAAATGCATGAATGAGTCCGGATATACCAAACATATGATCAGCTTTGTCTTCTGTGCCTACATCTACCTGAGGGAATTTCTGTCTGCTTTAACCACCATTAGATCCTCATAAATAAACAAATGGGGGTTCTCAAGTTGGTAATGGGTATTTGTTGTTGATGGAGCTGATAAACTCACATGGAAAAATAACTTCTCCATTGATCTATAGGAGCAATAAGAAACACTTTGGAGTGGATTTTTATGGGCTGGCTTATTTTGTTGCACATGGCATAAACCCAACTCACTAGCTTAGCAAAAAATTTAGTTATAACTTTTTATCTATAACTGGGAAATGGAGCATAGAAGCTGGCTTTAGATCCTGATGGATCCCGGAGCTAAACAATCTTGCTGTGTTTCTCTCAATGTGACCTTTCCTTTCTCTTTATTTTCATGTATTCACTCTGGCTCCATTCTGCAGAAAGGCTCTTCCTGTGTAATGAGAAGAAAGAAGGACCAGGATAAGGAGACTGTTAAGTCAATAGTTCTAATAATGTGTTGACAGTAGAATCAGCATCACCGAAAAAAATGGTTGGAAATGCAATATTCCTGAACCCTAACCCAGACAGATTTACTGAATCAGAAACTCTGATAATGGGACCAGTACTCTGTATGTAAACAGGCCCTCCAGGTGCTTATAGTGCACATTAAAATTTGGGATCTGCTTGATTAATAATAGGAGTTGAGTCATCAAGGAAATGGTCTTTATCCAGCTATTTTCCATGTACAGAGGTAGAAAAATATGGCTGTTGTTGCTGTTAGCTGCCATTGAGTCAGTGTCTGACTCATAGCGACCCTATGTACAAAAGGCAAAACAGTATTGTTAGTGCTTCTCTGCCATTCACAGGCTGATTGTTTTTCAGGAGTGGGTTGCCAGGTCTGTCGCCCAAGCACCTGGTGTTCCCAGGCAGTCTCCCATGCAATTACTAATCAGGCCCGACCCTGCTTAGCTTCCAAGATCTGATGGGATCTGATGCCACAGTGGTATGGCTGCAGGCAGAGAAATATGGCAGGGGCTCCAAATGAGAGATACATGTTTGGAATTCCTCTGAGGTACAACTCACTCCCTTCAGAAAAGCCTAATTAACACACCTTAATTATGCCCTTTCTCTTATTTTGAGAAGTCATAAAGAAAAGGGTTAATAAATGATGATATTTTGGTAAATTTCATCTTTTTTAGACTGACAGAGACAACTGGAAGACAATGGGGCCTGCGCCCCCCCAGAGAAAAGCATTTAGACTCCAAATCTCAAATTCCCATTAGAACTTTGGAAACACTGCCACTATCTAATTTTATTCTTTAGAACCAATCTTTTTCTTTGTAATGAGTAGTAGTAAAGCTGTTGGATTAAAAAAAAAAAAGTCTGTGGTTAGTTCAGAGAGATCCACAAAGCAGGAAAGAGGGAGATGTAGAATCCTTTCTGAAGCCAGTCTTGAAGAAACAGGAATCTCAGTAAATGAAAACAGAAGCCACAGGTCAGAGGAGGCAGGAAAACTGCTTAAACTACTTGTCTCTAACAACAGAGGGGCCCCAGGATGATGAAGAAGCCCAAGGGACCTCAGTTCCCTGGGAAGCTGTCTGTCACTTTGGAATGCTGTGCACTGTATCATCCATCATTTTGTATTTTAATTATTTTTCTTCTTGTTTGGTTCTTTAGTTTTTTGTTTTTTTTTTTAATTTACCTCCTTTAAGGGCCAATGGAATTGTCCTCACGGGAGTTATAAAGAGAAAGTTGTCAGGATACTTCTTCAGGTAGCAGCTTGGCAGCTTATAACTAAAAACAAAGAAAAAAAGCAGGAGCTAAATAAGAATTCTAAATAATATAATAATTCAAATAAAATAAACCTAGTAACTATTCTAGGTAAAAACAATTCTAAGTAGTAACTGTATGAATATAATAATAGCAAATATTTACTGATATCTTATAGTGTGCTAGGTCTTGTTGAAGGCACTTCAACTGCATTCCGTTTTGTAACTACTCTCCATTTTATAAGAAAAATTGGCATAGTTTGTACAACTGAAACAGCTTTTGGATATACATCTATGAAGTTCTGTCCTTGGAGGTTATGCACCTTATCATTGCATAAAGCTACTTCTCAAAAGGAATTGTCTTAAGATAAAGCATGGAACGTTTGTTAATACAATACTCCTTTGTCTTGGGAAGGCCATTGCAGATAGTTTTATGTGGTATCTTCTCTGTACAAAGAGAGGATTCAGTCACTATACTATCCTCTGGCTAAAACATACGAGTGGAGGTTAAATTCTTTTTGAGGAGCATTTCCACCTACTGATTTATACTCTTCCTTGCAATTCCTTAGAACTCTTTGCTGTGAAAGTTAAGGCTATTTCTAGCCCAACTGTTTTTATGGGAAAAGCGAACATGAAAGCAGCTCTTATCTGAGCAGTATTAGGGTCTAGCAAGATCTTACATCATTCTACAGGAATCAATTTATAAACTTTGTTTACATCAGGATCCTAGTGGACACATAAATTTAGCAGCTACAGAATTACAGATAGCATTGCGAAAAAGCTATTAGCTATTCTCTTGGAGATAATATTTATAAATGGAATATAATTACAGTCTGAAAGTACACTATTTTCAGAGCTAAAAGCAATAAAGCTAATGCAATAAAGAATTTACTATTTGTTCTCTTGAGAGAAGGAGGCCTCCAGTGGAGTGGGGACCAGGCTGGGGTGAGGAGTGGGGCTAGAAAGGGGGAAGAAGGAAGAAGAGAATGGGAACAAGATAGTGGCAAAGCCGTTCCAGACAGTGGGAGTATTCCAGGCTATTCTAAGAGAGAAAAGGCTGGCGCCTGGAGAGGACAAAGTACGTGGCCCACAAGGAGGAAGAGGTTTTAAAGCGTTTTTCCAACCTGATAGAAACTTTCTCATGGGAATGTTTTGCTCACAGATGTTTTCTCAAAAGACGCCTTCTCTTATTTTCCCAGATAAATGGGTTTAAAAAAAAAATAACAATCCCATCCTCAACCAACTAGATAATATACAGCCTGTGTCCTTGAAGTGTAAATTCAGGTCGGTAAGTATTTACTGAGCAATTGCTTTATATGAGGTACTTTGCCAAGTATTCTGAGAGGTATCAAGATGAATAAGACTTGATCTTTGTCCTCAAGAGGTACAAGATTTAGAAAGGGAAAGATGACATGTTATGCAGTAATTACTGATGCTAGTTACTCAATATCAGGCACTGTTCTCAATGCTTTGGATATTGTAACTTGTTTAATCCTCACGGTAACCCTGCAAGAAGGTGTCATGATTTTCATTTAATGGATGAGGAAACTAAGATATAATACGATTATATAACTTATCCAATGTGACACAGTTATACATAAGTTGTGAATTAAATCAGTTGGACATGACCTATTTGACTTAAAGTCATGCAGTAAATCAGTGGAAGAGCCTGGGCCATAATTCAGTTGAAGTCTCCTGAATTTCAACACAAGCCTCCCTTTATTAAACTGTGAAGTTTTGTTGTTTTTTCCCTTTATAATAAATGATACTGGGAGTGATTTCCACACTCCTTCCAAGATTCCTACTTACTTATTCTTAGAAAGCAATCAACTTTAAGTCAAACTTTGTTTTTCTACAGAGTCTTAAAAATATTCATTATGGGTTTTATGAAATTAAGCACAGAACTGTTTGTACAAATACCATTGTGAAAGAATTTTCTGGCTAGAACTAATATAAACATACAGTTACGATTGACTTTAGGGAGGCTTTCACGTGAATATCAGTTTTTAAACTTCATTTAAAATACTCATTTAACTGTATGTTTTACTTTAGCATATCATAATCAAAGCTTATTATGTTTTTATTAGGAATATTGATTTATTTACACAAAGTATCTAAAGCATAACAAAAGAAATCTTTAAGGTAAAGCCAGGAGCCCTGGCACACTCCTGTAGTCCCAGGACTGAGGAGGCTGAGGCAGGATCATTATGAGTTCCAAGGCAGAGGCAGCCTGTGCAACTTAAGGAGACCCTGTCTTAAAGTAAAAAATAAAAACAGTGGGAGAGCACTGGGAGTACAGCTCAGTGGTGGACTTAGCATGTGCAATGCCCTTATTCAACCCGCCACTACTTCAGGAGAAAGAAAGAAAAGAAAAGGAAGCATGGAAGGAGGAAAGGAAGGAAGGCAAGAAGAAAGGGAGGGAGAAAGAGAGACAGAAAGACAGAGAGAAAGAAAGAAACAAAGAAAAGAAAGAAAAAGAAAGAATTTTTCCATAATTTTATTCTCTTTTAATAATAAATGTACACTTCATATGAAATCAGAAGAAGATATTTTAGGCAATCAAACTTTATTGTTGTTAGGTGCCATGGAGTCAGTATCCAACTCATAGCGACCCTCATAGGGTTTTCAATGGCTATTTCGGGATTGCCTTGGGAGTGGATTGCCAGGTCCTTCTCCCATTTTTGTGGTGCTGGGAATTGAACTCCAGACTTCAGAGACTGCAGCGCAGTGTTCTACTAACTGAGCTAAATCCCAGCCCATAATCAAACTTTAGCGTGTATTTATTGAGATCCTTTTCATGCTTCAAGATTGGTAGTTTAAAAACATGATAGCAAATGTTTGATTACTCTTTCCATAGAAAGGTGAACCCTGTGTCCCCTTCATTTATTTTATTTTATTTTTTTTCCTTATTGGTACATGCTGGCAGGGTACAGAGTAATACAGTATTTGTTTTTTCCATTATGTAACTATTACATCACTTTTGGTTACACTTTTACCAAAAGGCTCCATAAACCTTTTGACTAATATGTACTACAATCATATGCATATTTGGGTTATATTCCCCTATTTTTTCCATGTACTTATGAAGTTGCATGGTTTACAATGAGATTATCCTGTCCCCTTTTATCCCTCTACATTGTTTCTGCTCCCCATTCAACCTTCTGCAGTCTTTGCTTACCTTTACTAGTTCCCTCCTTCTTTCTTTCTAATCTTTCTACTCTTCACTAAGTTTAACTGCACATTTTTATATATCAATTTATGTACAGGATTTTTTTTCCTTTAAGTAAGATTCAGCTCTCACATATGAGTGAGAATATATGCTATTTCTCTTTTTGAGCTTGTGTTCGTTCACTTAAGATGATATTCTCCAGTTCTATCCATTTTGCTGCAAATGACATTACTTCATTTTTATTACTGAGTAATATTCTATTATATATATGTATCATAATTTTTTAGTCATTCTTTTGTTGACGGGCATCTTGGTTGTTTCCATATCCTTGGTATTGTGAAGAGTGCTGCATTGAATATGGAGGTCTCTGTGGTATAATGACTTTTCTCTCTTTGGGTACCTTCCCAGGAGTGATTTGGCTGGGTCATATGGCTGTTCTAGTCTTAGTTTTCAGAGGTATCTCATACTGATTTCCAAAGTGGTTGAACCAATTTACAGTCCCACCAACAGTATAAGAGGGTTCTTTTTCTCTACAACCTCACCAGCATTTGTTATTGTTTTGTTGATCTTGGCCATTCTTACTGGAGTTAGGTGGAATCTCAGAGTTGTTTTGATTTGCATTTCCCTAATGACTAGGGATATTGAGCATTTTTCATGTGCTTCTCAGCCTTGTAAACTTCTTCATTTGAGAACTGTTCTGTTCATTTCTTTTGCCCACTTGTGTATTGGGTTATTTGTTGTCTTAGGATTTGCTAAGAAAAAATTCTTAAAATAATTTTTAAGACATTCTCTAAGCATGTTAATGTTCCTAACCCCTTTTTAGGAAATCAGCAGGACTGATTATCATCAACCTAGGTTGTTAAATGAAAGTGAAAAGCAGGTGGTCTGTCTCTATTTTTGCTCTATTTTTGACCTGCTCTCTTCTCCCTTCTCTGTTTTCTCCTAATTTAAAGGAAGAAAAAATCTATACATATGTGGATATATTAAAATGAACAATAATACTTATCTAAGAAAGGAAAGCCTGCAACCGTACCACTATGGTGTTGGATCCTGTCAGATTTTGGAAGTCTTATTACTCTGTACCTCACCAACATTTATAAATAAAGAAAAAAATGCTCACTTGGGAGCAGCACATGGAAGGGTTAAAGCCATTGTATACTCTTCTGAGTGGGTTCATTTAACCTCCAATATTAATTTAAGTAAAGGCTAAATGTACACTTTAACATGAAGTTCTTATTGGACTATCTATTTTAACTAGCTGTTCAGGTTAAAACAGGTAGCAATGTTTCAAATTCACTGTATATAAGATAGTTATTATGCTCTATGGAAGTATAATAGATCCAACACTTGCTTTGTGGAGATCAAAATTGTACCTTCATTTTTCACATTTTAAATACCCTCTTTCTGAAATAGCAGCGGACACTGAAAAATGGAAAGACCTCCCCTGCTCCTGGATAGGGAGAATTAATAGTATAA
Organism: Pedetes capensis; assembly: GCA_007922755.1. Taxonomy (NCBI): domain Eukaryota; kingdom Metazoa; phylum Chordata; class Mammalia; order Rodentia; family Pedetidae; genus Pedetes; species Pedetes capensis. Next base: position 919 of record VMDO01024819.1, on the reverse strand, counting down.
AAATGGCTATCCTACCAAAAGCAATCTATAGATTTAATGCAATACCCATTAAAATTCCACTGACTGACTTTATAGACATAGAAAAAATGATCCAAAAATTCATATGGAACCACAAAAGACCACATATAGCCAAAACACTTTTAAGCTGCAAATCTAATGCAGGTGGAATCACAATCCCTGACTTCAAACTATACTACAGGGTAGTGGTTGCAAAAACAGCTTGGTACTGGCACAAAAATAGGCCCGAAGATACCTGGAACAGAATAGAAGACCCAGATATACCTCAACACACCCATAGCCACCTTATTTTCGACAAAGGAGCAAAGCAAGTAAACTGGAAAAAGGACAGCCTCTTCAACAAATGGTGCTGGGAAACATGGTCATCCACATGCAGAAAAATGAAAGTGGACCCACATCTCTCAATATGCATGAGAGTTAACACAAAATGGATAAAAGACCTCAACATAAAACCAGAAACTTTAAAACTTATAGAAGGCAAGATAGGCAATACACTCCATCATATAGGCATAGGAACATATTTCCTTAATAGGACTCCAGTTGCTCAAGAAATTGCAACAAGAATAGATAAATGGGATCACATGAAATTTAAAAGCTTCTGCACAGCAAAAGAAACAATTAACAGAGTCAAGGAAACCTCCACGGAATGGGAAAAAATCTTTGCATTTTATACATCAGACAAAGGTCTAATTACAAGAATTCATAAAGAACTCAAGAAAAAAACTCCCCCAAAACCAAACAACCCAATACACAAATGGGCAAAGGAACTGAGTAGACAGTTCTCAAATGAAGAGGTCCATAAAGCCATGAAACACATGAAAAAGTGCTCAACATCCCTAGCCATTAGGGAAATGCAAATCAAAACAACGCTGAGATTTCACCTTACACCAGTAAGAATGGC